>ML392611.1:10161-55535 GCA_005239525.1 Nicotiana knightiana | reverse complement strand
ACTCATCACAGACACTTGACTCATCTATTCTCATCTCCCAGTCAGTGGACAATCGGGCATCTCAACCTATGGAAAATAGACGAGGAGGAGGTCGTTTTGGAAGGCCCCGACCCAAGTGCTCTTATTGTCATAAACTTGGACACACTCGTGACGTGTGCTATTCTTTACATGGTCGTTCACCCAAAAATGCTTATGTTGCTCAGACTGAGACTACAGGTAACCAGAGACTTTCTTTATCTGAAGGGGAGTATAATGAGTTCCTTCAGTACCGAGCAAGTAAGCAGACATCTCCACAAGCTACTTCTGTTGCTGGTAATTCTTTTGCTTGTGTTTCCCAGTCTAGTACTCTTGGACAATGGGTTGTGGACTCAGCCGCTTCTGATCATATCTCTAGTAATAAATCACTTTTGTCAAATATTGCGTATTCACATTCTCTTCCTACTGTTACTTTAGCCAATGGGTCTCAAACTAAAGCAAAAGGAGTTGGACAAGAAAATCCTCTACCCTCTGTCACTCTAGATTCCGTTCTTTATGTCCCTGACTGTCCTTTTAATCTTGCATCTGTTAGTCGTTTGACTCGTGCCCTCCATTGTGGGATTTATTTTATTGATGATTCTTTTATTATGCAGGACCGCAGTACGGGACAGACGATTGGAACAGGACTTGAATCAGAAGGCCTTTACTACCTTAACTCACTCAATTCCTCCAAGGCATGTCTAGTTACAGATCCTCCAGACCTAATTCACAGACGTTTAGGACATCCAAACTTATCCAAGCTTCAGAAGATGGTGCCTAGTTTGTCTAGTCTATCTACATTAGAGTGTGAGTCATGTCAACTTGGGAAACATACTCGAGCCTCCTTTCCTCGTAGTATTGAGAGTCATGCAGAGTCTGTTTTTTCTTTAGTTCATTCTGATATATGGGGTCCGAGTAGAGTCAGTTCAACCTTGGGATTTCGTTATTTTGTTAGTTTCATTGATGATCATTCAAGATGTACTTGGATTTTCTTAATGAAAGATCGTTCTGAGTTGTTTTCTATATTCCAGAATTTTGGCGCTGAAATTAAAAATCATTTTGGTGTTTCTATTCGCACTTTTCGCAGTGATAATGCCTTAGAATATTTATCCTCTCAAATTCAGCAGTTTATGACTTCTCAAGGAATTATTCACCAGACTTCTTGTCCTTATACCCCTCATCAAAATGGGTTTGTAGAGACAAAGAATAGGCACATCATTGAGACTGCTCGCACTCTTCTCATTGAATCTCATGTTCCGCTGCATTTTTGGGGCGATGCAGTTCTCACAGCTTGTTATTTGGTTAATCGGATGCCTTCATCTCCCATCCAGAATCAAATTCCGTATGCAGTATTGTTTCCCAGTCACCCTTATACTCTGTTCCCCCTCGTGTTTTTGGGAGCACTTATTTTGTTCATAATTTAGAACCCGGCAAAGATAAGTTAGCTCCTCGTGCTCTCAAGTGTGTCTTCCTTGGTTATTCTCGTGTTCAGAAGGGATATCGTTGTTACTCACTTGATCTTCGTAGGTACTTTATGTCATTTGATGTCACATTTTTTGAGTCTAAGCCTTTATTTACTTCTTCTAACCACCTTAATATATCTGAGGTCTTACCTATACCGACCTTTAAGGAGTTTACTACAGCTCCTCCTTCACCTTCCGCCACAGAAGTCTTACCCATTCCAACTGTTGGGGAGTCTAGTGTGGCTCCTCCTAGATCCCCAACCACATGAACACCGCTCTTGACTTATCATCGCCGTCCGCACCCAGCATCAGACCCAGCTGATTCATGTCATGCACCTGACCCTGCTCCTACTGCGGACTTGTCTCTTCCTAGTATACTGATTGCACTTCGGAAAGGTATACGAACCACACTTAATCCTAATCCCCATTATGTCGGTTTAAGTTATCATCGTTTGTCATCACCCTATTATGCTTTTATATCTTTGTTGTCCTCTGTTTCCTCCCTAAGTCTACAGGTGAAACATTGTCTCATCCAGGATGGCGACAGGCTATGACTGCGAGATGTCTGCCTTACACACGAGTGGTACTTGGGAGCTCGTTCCTCTTCCTTCAGGTAAATTTACTGTTGGTTTTCGTTGGGTATATGCATTCAAAGTTGGTCCGGATGGCAAGATTGATCGCCTTAAGGCCCCTGTTGTTGCCAAGGGATATTCTCAGATATTTGGGCTCGATTATAGTGGTACCTTCTCTCCCGCGGCTAAGGTAGCATCGGTTCGCCTTTTTCTATCCATGGATGTTGTTCGCCATTGGCCTCTCTATCAGCTGGACATTAAGAATGCTTTTTTTGCACGGTGACCTTGAGGATGAAGTTTATATGGAGCAACCACCTGGGTTTGTTGCTCAAGGGGAGTCTCGTGGCCTTGTATGTCGCTTGCGCTGATCACTTTATGGTCTAAAGCAGTCTCCTTGAGCCTGGTTTGGTAAGTTCAGCACTGTTATCCAGGAGTTTGGCATGATTCGAAGTGAAGCTGATCACTCTGTGTTTTATCAGCACTCTTCTTCGAGTCTCTGTATTTATCTGGCGGTCTATGTTGAAGATATTGTTATTACCGGCAATGATCAGGATGGTATTATTAAATTGAAGCAACATTTCTCTCAACACTTTCAGAATAAGGACCTTGGCAAACTAAAGTATTTTCAAGGTATTGAGGTCGCTCAGTCTAGCTCAGGTATTGCGATATCACAACGAAAGTATGCCTTAGACATTCTTGAGAGACAAGAATGACAGGTTGTAGACCGATTGACACTCCGATGGATCCGAATTCTAAACTTCTGCCAGGACAGGGGGAGCCGCTTAGCGATCCTGCAAGATATAGGCGACTGGTTGGTAAGCTAAATTATCTCACACTGACCAGGCCTGGCATTTCCTTTCCTGTAAGTCAGTTTATGGATTCTCCGTGTGATAGCCACTGGGATGCAGTTGTCCGCATTCTTCGGTATATAAAATTGGCTCCAGGCAAAGGGTTATTGTTTGAGGATCGAGGTCATGAGCAGATCGTTGGTTACTCAGATGCTGATTGGGCAGGATCACCTTCTGACAAACGTTCTACGTCTGTATATTGTGTTTTAGTAGGAGAAAATTTGGTGTGTTGGAAGAGCAAGAAACAAAATGTAGTTGCTTGATCTAGTGAAGAAGAAGAATATCGAGCAATGGTTATGGAAACATGTGAGCTAATTTGGATCAAACAATTGCTCAAGGAGTTAAAATTTGGTGACATCAGCCAGATGGAACTTGTGTGCGATAATCAAGTTGCCCTCATATTGCATCAAATCCGGTGTTCCTTGAGAGGACTAAACACATGGAGATTGATTGTCACTTCATCAGAGAAAAGATACTCTCAAGAGATATTGCTACAAGATTTGTGAAGTCGAATGATCAGCTTGCTGGTTTTTTCACCAAGTCCCTCACTGGCCTTCGTATTAGTTATATATGTAACACGCTCTATACATTTGATTTATATGCACCAGCTTGAGGGGGAGTGTTAGTTTAGTAGTCAAATAGGAGTAAATAACCTTAATCCTATATGTATTAGGAGTAGGACATGTAATATCTATATATAGGGCTCATTGTATCATTGTATTATTGTATTGTGTGAATTAATAGATTTTTCTCCCATACATTCTCACAGGATAAAGTGGCTCGAACATTCGTTTTTATTATGACATGTGTCACTCACGTGCCCTACGCGGGCGATAATGAATGCGAAAGATGATTCTGTTTGCTGAGCTAGAGAAAAAAGGGTTATTTGATACATAATGGTGACAATGAGAGTATTTTTTGTTGCCAACTTTTAAGTAGGTAAAGTTAAGCGGTAGGACAATAGCTTAGTGGAAAATTTAGACTTGTTCACAAAAAGTAATTCAAGTGTAAGTAGTCTTGTTTTATCGATAGCTGCATAAGTTAAGCAGTACTCCATTTTCCATCTTTCTTACTTGGCTAAATTATTGTGGTTTTCATGTCTGGATGCTTACAGCTGTGATTTCTGCTGTTGAAGTTAGAGCTCAACAACAACCTCCGACATATCCTTTTGGTTCCACTCTTTACAGAGTTCTTGGCTATCTCCTTCTGGCCGTTACGTTACGCCTTTGGTCTCTACCCAAAGGGGAAGGGGCATTTCAAGTAGGCATATGGCTAGCCACCACACCTGAGAAGGGTGTCATCTGATGATCCTCCAGTCATCTACATGCATACCTTGGAACCATTAGAAGGTTCCGTAGATATCTCATTTCTAGCGTCTCCGGTCTTTTCTCAAGTTTAGTGTACGTATATGCGTAATGAAAGAGTTTCTAAGTACTATATGTTATATCTTGTTATGCATCAGCATGTTTTGAGGATATTGGTGCTATCTTGTGTGAATAAAAGTTTCTTATCTAAGTAGTTAAATGTTTAATTCTTTGTTGTATACATTTAACCATTTAGTGTTAAGTCTTCATTCTTACACTATGTAAATGTTGAATTCTTTGTTAAGTCTTTATATAATGGAGAAATTAATATAAAGGAGGGGATTTGAAGGACATAAAAAAGAAAACAATTTATATCTTATTTGGTTAAAGGAAGTAAATAATATAGTAGGAAATAATTTTATCATTCTTTTTTAACAACGTGAGAAAAGTTTGCTCTTCTTCCTTCAAACTTTGTCTAGATATTGGTCGTGCCTTAATAGAAAGCATTTCATTTCTCCAATCCACCACCTAATACCCACCCCCTCTTTTGTTCTTTAATGATGGTGTTCATGCTAGCTTGGGTGCAACTCGCTTATTCTGCCTGCAACTTGTTTCAAACCACAATTAGATGTATTGGTAAACGTTACCCAAGATTGGAGCAAATAAGTTCACACTGAACATTTTAGCTAGGACTCGAACCTAGGATCTCTAGATTGTTATCATCCCTTTCTTTTGTAAACTAAACAATGAAACTCTTATCACATTCTTTTCATTTCATTCCCAAAAGTATTATGATAACTTAGGTTATATTTAAAGGAAGAAATTGAAAGAAATAATGAACCTATATGTGTAATCTTGGAAATTATAGATGTGACGTTGTGACATCTTTCATTACGTGTAATCTTGGAAATAATATAAGATGGTCTAAGAACCTATCTGATTCTGGAATAAGCGCATGTAGATAAATGTTTCTATGCAAAAGACAGTTCAATCAACAGATGCACGAAGGGATGTATTATTATTAAACCAGATAGCAGTATGTCAAAAAAATTGCATTCATTGTCTATCGCTTGACTGAAAATTCGAGCCAACAACATGCCATGCTGAAATAAGATTCTTAAGAAGTTGAAGACTTGAGCTGCAATTGGGAGTCTTTTTTGTTTTTTTGATAAGATGCAAAATGTACAATGCAGTAAAAACATTGTTAGCTCTATTACAAAAGGCCTAGTCTAAAGTTAAGGAGTTAACAAAGTCCAAAAAGGATTCTGGGAAATTTACAGGTGAAAGGTTACTAGACTTGCTAAATATCTAGCCTTATATATGTAACTTGGAGTAGAAACGCCCTCAAAACATCTTGTGTTTCTCTGTCCATGTACACCAGAAGATACAAGCTGGATTCATCTTCCAAACTTCCCTGATGGATTTTCTAACCTTCCATGAATTCCAGCTAATCAATGCATTTTTTACACTTTCAGGAATAACCCATTTGAGACCAAAAGCTGAGATGAACATGTTCCATATGTCTGTAACTGTTGCATCGTGTAACAAAAGATGTCTATTGGTTTCAATAGCATGTTGGCACATATAACATCTGTTGACAATGTGAAAGTTTCTCCTAGTGAGATTGTCTTGGATGAGGCATGCTTCATAAATGGCTATCCAGCTAAAGCAAATCACCTTTGGTGGTAACTTGGTTCTCCGAATTAACTTCCATAGCCAATTGACTACCACTTCATTTTGATCACAGAGGGAGAGACAACCGGCTTTTACAAAGTATTTGACATCTGCTCTATCACCCCAAATGAGTCTGTCTTGTGCCTAGTCGTTGGTTTGGAATGACCCAAGCCTCTCCAGTAGATTGAATAGATCATGTATCTCCCAGTCTTGCAAGTTTCTCTTGAATTGAGGATTCCATGTGTTATCGACTCTGTTATTTGAAATTGTTGAGTTTCTGCAAGTGGATATTGAATAAAGGACAAGAAATTCAACTTGTCTTCATTTTTGCGTGCTACAACTCTTTTATGTTGTGGCATGGTATCGTCCGATTCCCCCGTGGTTATAGCAATGCACTTGGAGTACTAGATGTCGAATTGCGTATGGTTATTGATTTTAAGCAAGGTGGCTTGAAGTATTTCATGTGGACCAGCGTTTGGATGGGATCACGCCTTGTAGATGAGTCATGTGGTAGTATGATCCTTGGTGTCAGACTCGTGTGTTTTGATTTTACGGTGTGTGCCAGACTCTTAGCATGACGTTGTGATGGTAATGTTAATGGCAGGATAGTTCTCTCGTGTGAATCTTTTCTATGATTTGAGCTCGTGGGATATTGCTATTAAGTGCACGAGTTGCATGGGTTATGGCTTTGGATTGTATTGATGCGTCATGTCATCAGAGTGGTCATGTTGGATGAGAAGAAGTCATTGGGCCTATAATGAATACTACCAGAGTTGACTACATCATGGTTAGAAGGATGATATCGGAAGTTGGCTAAGAAATTTTCTATAGTTCCTGTCGGAGAAAGGGGGAGCTCTATGACCGACTGATTGGACGAATGGTTGCTAGTTTCTACGTGTTTCTTTCATCATCGGCAACATATGAAAGTGTTAGAGCGAGACATTGCTTGATAAGGGGTTATGTACCGGTATTGGGTTGTTTTGAGCAGCAATTGTGATTAGGAGTTATCGCTATAAGTGTTTGAGTCATACAATATATTATGTGATTACATTTTGGGTTACAGATATGGCTTGATACAACGTGTTCAGACTTATCTAGTTTATAATTGTGGAATTTTGATCTTGTAAATTATTTCAAAAGTGAAAATTTGGTTCTAAGGTTTATGGGTCAGGTTGGATTTTGAAATTTCAACTGTGTTGTATAAGTTGCAGCTCCGGTCACATACCATATCCAAATCATTGTAAAAAACGGCTAAAACGTTGATCACCATCTTAATAACCTGAATGATCCTTGCAAGGGTACACCGCCCTGTCTTAACCAATACACAGGAACACTAGATAGACTAGTGGAAAGCAACAATACAATGAAATTATAAAGACTACAAAATGTAGCATTGTCTGATAATGTAAGATATGGCACTATGACCTTGGGCCATCATCTTCTGACAAAAACTCATTTTGCAAAGAAATTCATCACTAATTTGAACTGCCTAAAGTCAAGATGATTACCTCACCGGAAGAAATTATTAAGGAACAAAGATCAAAGATGAAGAGACATTTGTAGTACTGATCACCCAATCAGAAGAGAACTTGTGGTAGACTCTTATTTATGTATTTAGTTGTCAACTTAAGAAGATACACCGCAGATTCTTTCGGAGGATTATATTCAGTTGAATTCTTTCCAGGAAGCAACAAATCTAGGTTACAGGATAGGATGTACAGGAAGTGCTGAACCCTAAGCAAGAGTTAATTTACCAGGTAGATTATTTCTGCCCAAATACACCATGTAGTTGGCCAAAAGTTCCCATGACCGTGGTAATTGAAAGAATTTCCAGTACATTGCCTTTGTCAACTATTTAATGACAGCCAAAATGGCAAAACATGATGTTATTTGGCAAGATCTGATAACCAACTTTATCTAAGAGTTATATAAGGATTTTCTTATTCCAACAAAGGTAAAAGATAATGGCTATCTTTATGTTTCTTGCTTTTTTTATTTCTCTCCGTCTATATAAATTTGAATACAGCAAGTTGGAAACAGAGAAGATAGCAATTCCGCCTCAACATAAACTACAAAAAGCAACAATTATAGATTGCCTCATTGTTATTTCATGTCTAGTTTTCGGGGTATGCTCCTAAACGAATAATCATTGTTGATGTTGCTGCTAATAATAATAATAATAATTAAACAAGTACACTTTTGTAGTATTACTTCTATCAATGATGACAAGATTTTGTGGCTTTCTAACTTCGTGTACATTTGAAGCTTTAAAGGATTTGTAATAATTAAAGGATTCTTTAATCTTAACTAAAGAATTTATTATACATTGTAGTCCTAAATACTAGGCTAAGTAGTAATTGAAGTGGATTTGAAAATCATAAATATTAAGAAGTCAATTTAAATTACAATTTTATCTGTTGTGAAATGTATTTCTAGAGGCAAACGATATTTCACTAAGGAGCTTTGTTCTTTTAACATAGTATAAATATAGATTCGTAATCAAGGGAAGAAACACATGATAAATGCACAATTAATTATATCTATTTAACGTGAAAGGTTATTTTTTTAAAAAATTAAAATTATTTATTCGACGTAGAAAAATATCCTCATAATTACATGTTAGTAGTATTAATTTTAACATTTACACACATGGTACTTAAACTAGACCAATCAACAACATGGAAATATTAGTAGTTCCGTCGGTTAGTTACCTGAATCCTGGAATGTCCTTCACCATTTTCCCTTTCCCTACCCCTAATTTTCCTTTTTTCTAAATGAAAAAATTAATATATGCATGTAATTTTGAATTAATCTCTTAATCAAGATAAAATAATATCTAAAATATATTTTCTCATAAATATATCAATTTAATTATGATAACGGGATGTGGTTTCATGCAAGCAGCATAAGCTAAATCGATTTTAAGTATATATTAGTAGTATTTCTATTACCTCACGTGGATAGCACATGCATAAAGTTTTCGAAGTTTTGGGTTTACCCAAAAATATTTCAAAAATATTTGTAAAAACAATTGAATCAATTGCAGCTCGGGCCAATTCCATTCTCATCTCCTCAACGTACACTTTCGCCGGTTGATTTCATCGATCGTCGTTCAATCATCGCCTGCACATGGAGATGAGAATAGAGCCAGCGACTCCAGATTCCGATCGTGTCGCCGGAATGGCTTTGAACATTCCGGTGAACAATGCGACGTCATTTCTCCCTAAACGCCTTCGCCGACGATTTCTGGTAACCAAAAGTCCTTCCATTATTACCGCCCACGATATCGAAGCTAAGCTTAAGGACGCCGAATTACGTCGTCAGGTAATTAATTACTCATATTCTATTTTCCTGTACGTTTACACAATTATTGCAAATATATGATCCTGCTTGCTAGGATAGGAAATTTTGATGTTAACACTTTCTATTTATATTAGTGGTAGAAGAAAGAAAATTATTATAGAAATTGTTGAAAAATTGAATTTGCATTCTTGACTATATTATTAATGGATTGGTATCAAAGTTTGGAATGTTCCAGAAGCGGAAGGATTGTTACCAGTTTTGTAGTGTTGAAAATTTAATAAGTTTGTGATTTGGCGGCATTCTATTAGGGTAGAATAGTGCCAGTTCATCCTTATGAATAAACGGAACTTTAGAAAGTTGCTAAGTTGCCTAGTTCTTGAACAATACAAGATATAGAATGACACTGCTACGAAAAATTTGAGCCTTAAAGGTCTAGTCTGATGTAATATTTGAAATAGTGTGCTTTTCACTTACTTGATTCAGCTAAGTACTCGCTTTAACTTGGTGAGCAATCAAGTTTAGTCAAAACTTGTTGAGTTTTATGCTAAGACAATCTTTAACTTGAAATGAGTTAACTCAGTTCACCCAAGTCAAGCTGCTTTGTTGGTATAGAGTATGCTAAACTAGGCTAAGTTGACGGATCCTCCAAAACTGCTATAGGGTGTGTGTCAGATTCTTCGAAAGCAACGCATTCTTGGAGGTCTAACATGAGTGCAACGACATTTTTGGAGGATCCGAGCGACAAAAATCTAGGAACTTTATCAAAATATTATTATGCTTGATATGGTTCCTTTATAGAGTCGTTGACCAAATTTTTAATAAAATGCAGCAATTTTATGAGTTATTGGCGAGCAAGGCACGGCCAAAATTGAGGTCATCGACATGCTCATTTTTGCAGGATGGAGAGCTCAGAAAGCAACTAGAAGCGAAGCTTCTTGCTGCTGAAAAGAAGAGGTAAATTGTTCGGGCTCTTTATGTCAATTGTCTTCATCTCGTATTCTCCTTTTTGATTGATAAGCAAGTTTTTTACTTTTGTCATGTTGTTAAGAGTTGAGCTATGATGATCAGAGAAATTAAGCCTTCAATGTTGCACATATGGCCTGTGGTTCTTTTTGATTTTTCAATTGGGAAGGGGTGTAGTGAGTTTATCTCATTTCTAATCTTTATAACTTCATCATTCTTGAGCTTTCGACTTTAGACATCTTTTCATTTTTGGGAAGAGAATTGGGCTTTTTCCTGTTTTACATTCTTAGTTTTCCATTTTTCCGTTGATTAAAAAACATAATGCAAAAAGTTCTTTTGGATTCAACTTGTAATTTTAAAACTGAAATATATGGAAATTGATTGAAATTTGAAAACAAGAATAAACAAAATACATTGAAAATGGATTAAAAGTTGAAAATAGAAAGCAGAGTGAAAGGAAATATGGTTTTCCCTTTTCTTCCAGCTAGATACTTATGATCAAAGCTTCTCAAGCACTCAAGATTATGCCATTCATCCAAGCTGAACTGCACAGTTCTCTACACTTCTCTTATGTGGTGTTTGATGTTTGAGTTTGGTCATTGCATTCTTCAATCTTTAGGGGTTTCCATCCTTTTGATGGTTGTTCCAAAAAATATTGTACTTTGAGAAAAAAATGAATATTTTGTGTGCTAGTTTTAGGGATATAGTCATGATGCAAGTCTGAGGTTGGGGCATACTGAGAAGAGATCCAAGGAGGATAAAGAGGAGGAGCAGCAACTGCGAGTTAATGTGGTGGCTATTGGCTCAATCATTGGGTTGAAGGGTGAGGAATGGCTGGTGCTCTGAACGGATCTATTAATTGGTTATCTTTTAACTACAGTTGGATAATTTGGAGTTAAAATTAGCAGTCTCTAATTGTACTAAATGTAAATCACGCGACATAGTGGATTTTTGTGTAGAAGAGAATAAAGGATGAGGTTAAAAGGCCGAACTTGGAAGAATGTGAGGACTAAATTTAGTGTAATTAACCTTTGGGTAAGGGGTGGGCTTCCATGATGACAAGTTGAAGCCCAACCTCTTGTTTTACTGGTTGCCTCAGTCTAATAAATGTACATGCAACTTTCTACACCTGTCAAATATTGAGAAACTTATGGATGCTAATGGCTTTGAACTTGTTAATTGTTATTCAAGCAGGTTAAGCATCCTTGCAAAAGTTCAGAAGCGCCTCGCAAGATTAGATGAGCTTAGACAAGCAGCTAAAAATGCTGTGGAAATGCGTTTTGAGAAAGAACGTGATGAGCTGGGAAATAAGGTTGAGTCACGAGTTCAGCGTGCAGAATTGAATCGGAGTCTTCTTCTTAAAGCTTGTTGGCAACGGAAGGCTGCAAAAAAGGAAAGGATTTCACAGTTGTTAATGAGGAGGGTAATGCAAGAGAGCAAATACAGGGAGTGTGTCCGGGCTGCTATTCATCAGAAGCGAGCTGCTGCTGAAAAGAAGCGGTTGGGATTGCTGGAAGCAGAGAGATCAAAGGCACGTGCAAGAGTATTACAAGTTAAGCAGATAGCAAACTCTGTATTTAGTCAACGGGAGATTGAGAGGATAAGACTAAAGGATCAGCTGGAGGATCGTCTCCAAAAGGTATGTCGTAATCTAAAGAATTGTGCAAGATTACTACGTGTTCTGTCACATTAATTAGGTAGTAGGCTCTGTAGCACATGCAAAGACATGGATTCAGGAGTGCAAGTTTGAAGATATAAGGGATTCAACATGAATAGGAGGCCAAATAAAGGGGAAAAAACTTACAGAGGGAATTTTCATAAGATGTACAAAAACTCAGAGAAGCACTCCTGCTTTTGCATTTGTTCTAACACCTCAAGTAATAGAGCTCAAGTCGTTGAACATTGTTTTGGGTATAAGGGTTGTTTTGAAATCGGATTAAAATTTAAAAAGAGCATTTGACGAGTTTGACATGCTAAGCATTTTTCTACTCCAATTGTCTAAATCTATTCATGTACCTATTTTCGTTTCCGAAGCTAAGGTTTGGTCTGATAATGGTAATCATAGAGTCTGTTTTTCATTAGTTCTTTACTACTAAACCAATTTTTACCCTTTCATAAAGTTCCTTCTATATACCTAACCTATTCTTCACATAAACATCAGACATGACAGTAATGTTCTCCTGGGGTCTAGTAGAGTGACAGATGTGTCCACGTTCAATTAATGCATTAAAAAGGTAAGACAACACCGGGTTAGCATGAGAGATGTGCCTGAGTGGTGTCTGACTGGTGTTACTGACAAACATGTTCACAACCCAATAGATTTGGCATCCGTTCTTATTGGATTTTAAATTTTTTCTCACCTGAAGAAAGTGCAAGCTATCATTGCTTTACCAATGTCTAATATTGTTGTAATCGCTAGGCTAAGAGGCTTAGAGCAGAATATTTGAAGCAGAGGAGAAGTCTACTAAGTTCACGTCGCGCCTGTTCAGACATAATTGCGTGGGGGGAGTTTTTGTCTATTAAACTAGCAAGGTAAATTTGGAGCTCTGAGCTACTTTCTTTATGTATGCATGCATTGTTATTTATGTTTCTTCTTGTAAATCACCCATGTTGATATCAATTGTAAACTAAAAGTAGGCATTTGTCATTTACCCTTAATTAACCAAGGAAGGAAATCAGCAAACTGAATGGGAAGTCGAGTTCCAGACTATTCCGTCCCTTCAGCAAATATGTTTAAAAGTAGGTTGGAAGGGGCATTTCAAGAACTTTTATTGCTTCAACATGCTAGGTTCAATTAGGCAATAGCAATGGTATTAAAGTTATTAGGCTTCCATAATGTGAAATGGGAGTGTATGTTGTACTGAACTTCGATATCATTTCAAATAAGCTTTTGAGAAAGTTCATAATTCGTGCACATGAGTGTGTGACCTAGCAGTCATTGAAGTGGGTGAAACCCATGGGTGACCAGGGGTTTAAATCTCTGACAAAAAACTCTAGGTGATTTGATGGGCAGATTTACTTTGTATACGTGCTGGTGGGAGATAGCAGGGATCAAGTGGAATAGTTAATAGTCGAGGTGCGGGAAAGCTAGCCCAGATACTACCGTGTAAAAAAGAAGGGATAGTCATAATTCTTGCATGGCATATATTGTCATATTACGCTACGTCCATTCTTTTATTAGCACTCTATCTCTCTCTTGTGGTTCTGAGGAGTTAGGCTGTGGCTTTGAGGTAAGTTTGCATCTTAAAGATATCTTACACTTTACTCAAATATGTAGTTGGTTCTACAAATTATGGGAGGGATGCGTAATCAACCTGTTCTTGTACTGAATTCTGTACCATGCATTAAGGATAAAGCAAATGGCAAGAACAGCTTGCCCTTAATTACATCCTCTTCCAAGAAACAATAAACTCCGAAGCATATCCGAGGAGTTGAGAATATTGTTTGATGGTTAAACTACAAAGCAATCATTGATGCTCTTTTTCTTTGAGAAATACATACTCTTTTTATTTTTAAGAATAGAAATATACGTCACAATCTTAATTTAAAAAAGAAAAGACAAAAGGAATACATTGCAATCTTTGTGTTTGTTCCCTCTGTTTTGATGTGCTAACGCTGTGAGGTGGCGTCCCCTTTTCCACTTTTCATACTTGGACGTTCTTGTATGTAAAGAGGAACTCAATAGTCTATCTTATAATGTACATATAACTTGTTATTTATTGGCTTCCTCTATAGCATGGGTCATGCATTGTGGTTGTTCTCTTGCATTCCTCATTGTAGCCTTATATGCAGTACCTCAATAATTATTATGATTTCCAGGTGCTGGAGGCGGTTCATCCAACTAAGACGAACAACTTTTTCATTGGCTAAAGCATATATGACCCTAAAAGTTAACAGAAAATCTGTTGAAGGAATTCCTTTTGAGCAACTTGCGGTGAAAATGGGGTCAGATGCGACCATCCAAAAGGCAAAAGGGTTACTCGATCGACTGGAGTGCCGCATTAGTATCAAACATGAGCTTCTCGGTTCCAAAGATGTACCTTGTTTTGAAAATATTGATCATCTTCTTAAGCGTGTCGCTTCCTCAGGCCCATCTAAAGGGAAAGTGGCTGCTCCAGTCAAGTTATCAAGGTACCCAGCCAGAGCAGTTCTCTGTGCATATATGATTCTGGGACATCCAGATTTAGTTTTCACTGAAAAGGGGCAGTCTGAAGTTGCTCTTGCTGAATCTGCTGGAACATTTGTTAAAGAGTTTGAATTGCTGCTTAAAATTATTATAGGAGGTCCCATTGAATCTACAGAAGAAGAAAGCCCAGCAAGGCTGGCTTTTAATTGTCAGCTAAAAGCTTTTGATAAAGCATGGTGCTCTTATCTGTTTCACTTTGTGATGTGGAAAGTTAAGGATGTCAAGTTGTTAGAGGAGGATTTGATAAAAACTGCTTGTGAACTGGAGCTCTCCTTGATGCAGACTTGCAAGCAGGTTATGGGAGATGACAATGATCTCACAGTTGAATTCAGTTCTTTCCAGAGGCAGGTGAGCGTTGCAGACATGATTTGTTCTGGAAATTCACCTTTGATAACTCTTATTCCCTTGTTCCAATACTGAATGTCCATATTTTCATTTTTGTCGTCCCAATAATGTCCACTTTCCTAAAAGTTGAGATTTCTTCTCCGTTTTGGCAGTTTGGGACATTCTGTTTGTTATATAACACAAACAGTCTTGTTTCAAGTTACTTCACAGCTGCCTTTTAGGTTTTCAGATTCAGTCTCAGGATGAATAAATTTCAAGTTCCGGCCTCTCATTCTTCCCACATGTCTCTGTTAAATTATTATCTTTATTATAAGCATTCTGTATAACAAATTGTTTATATTTTAAAAGTTTTGTTTTATTGATTTTCTGGTGAAAATGGAACACTGAATTGGGGATGGATACTAAATGTCGATTGGCTCAATTCTATGAAGCTAACTTACTGTTACAGGTGATTGAGAATCAGAAACTTATTTGGGCAAAGGTTCAGCTGCTGGGTGGTAATGCTGGGCTTGAACGCCTGGAACATGCTCTTTCTGAGCTGCGGTCTAGGTTTATTGACTCCATGGAGACTGCTTCTCCTAGTTTAGCTGGTTCATTCGACAACTCTGATATCAAGAATTCAGGGGAGTTCGATGTAAATGAAAGGTGTAATGGTACACAGGGCATTTCTTGCCCCGTGTCTGTGGAAGATGATTCATATTTGTGCGACAAACGTGGTTCTGGAACCCTTCATAAAAGCATATCTACTGGTTCATTACTTGCTACAGAGAATGAAGTGCTTGTGAATGAAATTGTCCACAAGGGTTGTGGCTTGGAGATCATTAGTGAAGACCAAGAGAGTATTAAGGTAAATAGCTTGCCTTTACTTAATGGATAGTTGTTTCATCTCTATTATGTAGTTACCTAGGCTTGTTAAGCTTTTTGATATAAACTGAGAAATTACCTACATTATCTTGCTCTATGATCATAGGCTAGAGTGAAAGAGACAATGGAAAAGGCTTTCTGGGATGGTGTTATGCAATCCTTGAATCAGGATAACCCTGATTACCGTTGGGTTCTCAAGCTTATTAAGGAAATACAAGATGAACTATGTGAGATGTCTCCTCCGAGTTGGAGACCGGAAATAGTCGAAACCATTGATATTGATATCCTATCACAGGTACTAAATTTGCTGTCCCAATTAGATAGCTGCCCACGATAGCGGTTTGTTAATGTTGCTTACTGTCTGACTTGCTTTTGTTTCTTATTTTCTCATATTATCAGGTTCTAAACTCAGGCACATTGGACATGGATTATTTTGGAAGGATTTTGGAATTTGCATTGGTTACTTTGCGGAAACTCTCAGCACCATCGTATGAAGATGAATTGAAGAGTAATCACCAGAAATTCCTGAAAGAGCTAGGTGAAAGTAATCAGGGTGGAGAAAACACCACTTCTTTGTTTGCTGCTTTGGTTATCAGGGGTTTGCAATTTGTTCTAAAGCAGATTAAGGTGAGTATTAAATAATTACTATTTTCTCTGGTCTGAATTCTTTTTGGATGGAAAAGAAAAAGTAAAGGAAGAGACTGTTAGATGTAGTTTGGAGAGAGAAACTTCCTGTGTATAGAGAAAGAGAAGGAACAAAAGAATGTAAACATCTTTCAATTCTTAAGCCCTCCACTTTACATTACTTGTTGAAAGTTTTGAATTTCAATGCTAAACCAAATAGGTCAGATGGCAACAACAACAACAAAAAACCCAGTGTAATCCCACAAGTGGTATCTGGGGAGGGTAGTATGTACGCAGATTTTACCTACCTTCAAGAAGGCAGAGAGGCTGTTTCCGAAAGACCCTCGGCTTAGGAAAGATAAAAGGAAGAGCAGCAACAATCACACAAATTCTAAAATCGAAGAAAAAATACCAAGATACGAAACTAAAACTAAGTATTGTAATCAGAAGGCCGAAACGAAAGCAACGACAAGTAATCACATAAATCAAGAAATACGAAAATACATAACTAACACTAACTCATGTACTAAAGCTACTGTTACAGACAAGGACAACGCTAGGCGACCTATTCTAACCCTTTACCTTTATTCTCAACCTCCACACCTTCCTATCCCTGGTCATGTCCTTGTAGCACATTATTAAGTGCTCTTAATGTGGCTCATTCAAGACAAGTTATGCACATTCTTTTTTTCCTTCTCAAAAAAAATGTGGCATAACTTGTTTTGACTGAGCCTCCTTGGATAAATGTGTGAGAAAGCACGGGAGAAAATAATATGTTATATCTTGTTTATACAATGATACAATGAACCCTATATATAGATAATACATGTCCTACTCCTAATACATATAGGATTAAGGTTAAGGTTATTTACTCCTTAACCTTAATCAACATAGACCACCAGATAAATACAGAGACTCGAAGCAGAGTGCCGATAAAACACAGAATGATCAGCTTCACTCCGAATCATGCCAAACTCCTGGATAACTGTGCTGAACTTACCAAACCAGGCTCGAGGAGACTGCTTTAGACCATAAAGTGACCGGCGTAAGCGACATACAAGGCCATGAGACTCCCCCTGAGCAACAAACCCAGGTGGTTGCTCCATATAAACTTCATCCTCAAGGTCACCGTGCAAAAAGGCATTCTTAATGTCTAGCTGATAGAGAGGCCAATGGCGAACAGCAGCCATGGATAGAAAAAGACGAACCGATGCTACCTTAGCCACGGGAGAGAAGGTATCACTGTAATTGAGCCCGAATATCTGAGAATATCCCTTGGCAACAAGGCGGGCCTTAAGGCGATCAATCTTACCATCCGGACCAACCTTGACGGCATATACCCAGCGACAACCAACAGTAGATTTACCTGAAGGAAGAGGAACGAGCTCCCAAGTACCACTCGTATGTAAAGCAGACATCTCGTCAGTCATAGCCTGTCTCCATCCTGGATGAGACAATGCTTCACCTGTAGACTTAGGGATAGGAACAGAGGACAAAGAAGAGATAAAGGCATAATAGGGTGATGACAGACGATGATAACTTAAACTGACATAATGGGGATTAGGATTAAGAGTGGTTCGTATACCTTTCCGAAATGCAATCGGTGTACTAGGATTNCTAATACATATAGGATTAAGGTTAAGGTTATTTACTCCTAATTGGCTACTATAAACTAACAAAATGCAAGTCAAAAATTAAGCTTAATTGTCTTAAATGAATCCTGGTATTTGACTTTCAACCAGGAAATAAGAAGAAAGAGAAATCATTATATTGGCCTTCTCTGTACTGTAACTTGTCCTTATGTGAGTATTTTGATTTGATGATTCCTAACATATTCCTTCAGAAACTCAAAGGTGAAATAAGCAAAGCACGCATCAAAATGTTAGAACCTTTCATCAAGGGACCCACTGGTATTGAATATCTTAGAAGTGCTTTCTCCAACCGTTATGGTCCTCCTGTTGAGGCTCCTATCTCTCTACCGTTGGTGAAGCAATGGCTCTCTGCTGTCATGTTAGTGGCTGAGCAAGAGTGGGATGACCACCTGAATTCATTGTCAGCTCTGAGGTTGAGCAGCGGGGCACATTCTTTGGAGAAAGCTCCAATCACACTTCGAGCTGGAGGTAGCTCTCTAAGGATATCAGAAGATCCTCCAAACCTGAACACCAATGGTTAGTAACTTTGATACTTTTTCATTTTCTCGATCTCTATCTGTGTTTATGTGAAAGTACCTAAACACAACATAAGCATTACTGAGTTTTTTATCACATGCGGAAACCTTGTGTTTCAGCAGTCGAACAACCAGAATGCAAGGGAGAGAAGGTTGATCTGTTCTTAAGGCTCGGTTTGTTGCAACTTGTCTGTGAGATTGAGGGGTCGACTGTGGAAACACTACCAGAGACTTTGAAATTGAATTTCTCCAGATTGAGAGCTGTCCAAGCTTTCCTCCAGAAAATCATTGTAATCTGTACTAGGTGCTCTTACTTTTCTTTCCTTTCTTATAGCTCCTTTCTCCTGCATATTTTGGCTATGTACAATACACATTTTAATTTTTATGATGCTCCTCTTTTCTGATCAGAAATATAATTTCTTCATTCTCCTCATTGTGGGGTTGTGTTAATGACTCGTAAGTTGCATTTCAGAAGAGCTGTTGCCTGCTGGTCTCATCCTAAAGCAAACATGTTTTGTTGATTTAGATCCTATTTTTGGTCAAAGGAAACTGTCTTTTGGTAATTCACAGGGGTTTCCTATTAGCTATAAATGTAAAATTTAATTCTAATTTTGGTTATTTTAGGGAAAAGGATGGATTTCGCTTAGCGACTTCCATAAATTGTATTTGAGAGGTGAGACGTGACAATTTGTAGGTAGCTACAAATCTATAGTAGTATGCATTATTCTTATATGTGTTGCAGCTGTGCGTTAGGCTAGTATATATGTTGTCACGAAGTTGTGGATACTTTCAACTGGTGAGATGGAGACTTTAACATATGATGAGGGAAGTCTTAATAGAATATGCTGGTCAATCTTCAATTCCTCAAGAGGTCCATTATGAGTAGTATATCTGCTTTAAAGTTAGAAAGTGGTGAATTGCAACTTTCCATCTTTAAACTTGTTACTAGTGTCAATTCACTTGCTATCCATGACTCTTCGCTTTCAACTGGAAGGTTCGGTTTGTTGAAACCCTGCCCTTTGGGTATCTCCCAACATAGGAAAAAGGACGGGGGATATGGTGGAGGAGGGCCTCTTTGCTTGTTATATCCTCTGCTGATTGTTTTTTTCGTTTTTGCAGCATATTGGTTTTGCGGCAGACTCTTCTTGCTGAATGTCTGGTTACCAGCCCCTCAGATATGGAAGATATAGTAGCTAAATCTGTTAAAAGGCTGTTTGAACTTCTCGATAATGTGGAGGATGCTGGTATAACTGAAGTTGTTGAGACAATGGACCTTTGCCTAGCAGGTGATGAGCCAGAGAAGCGCCAAGCAAGGAAGGAGATCATGGTGAACGTGTTGGCGAAGAGCTTGCGAGCAGGGGATGCCATTTTCACTCGAGTTTCCCGCACTGTTTTCTTGGCAGCTAGAGCAATTATACTTGGAGGAAGTGGAGCTGAGGGTAGGCGATTGGCGGAGAACACCCTGAAACGTGTCGGTGCCACTCTACTCACAGGAAAGCTGGTTGATGCCATGGAAAATCTGTTGGTTGTGGCGACTGTGTCAGCCAGTGTTCATCGTTCATGGTATCAAGAGTTGATAAAAAATAGGAGAGCTTTGTAGCTGATTAGCACACGCTTCTTCAAGAAACTGTCAGCTTGCATTTATACATGTATAGGGATTGGAAAGTTGATTTTCCTAAATGCCATATAATGTATTATGAAAGATTTCAACTTCTTGGATTGAGAAGTGTTTGATGGAAGAAAGTAAATAGAAATGAAGCAATATATAATTGGTGTTTCCAGATATGGCTTTTGTGATCATTTTCTCTCCAACACCGTCCATGCCTCATCAGTATGGTGCTAACAGATTTAGCTAAAAGTAAAAGAAGCAATGAATTCTATTAAGATCGTTCAATCTTCTTGATTTTATTGACGAATCAGTTTCAATAATAAAAAAGTGAAAATATACTCAGAACATGTATCTAATAGAAACAACGAAGTCCTTTACATCTTTATTTTACATAAAAGTTTAACATTTGCTATATTAAAGAACGAATATTATTATAGTATATGCCTTTAAAATTAAATAAAACCATCAAAATCTATTTTCAAAAAAAAAAAAAAAAAAAAAAAAAAAAAAAAAAAAAAAAAGCTTTGACATTCGTTTTCTTCTTCTTTTGGTTAAAAAAAAGATTGGTCATGATAAACGAATTAAGACAAATGATTGGTTCTATTGTTGAGGATTGTTTGTGTTTGAAGAATTAATTCATTAATTTGTCCTTCCATGGACTAGGTGAGATGCTAATAAAGCGGCTCTCTCTCTTGCTCGTATAGCTTTATCGTATGCAACTCGTGTAACTTGAGATTTCTATCTTTCATGTTTAACTTCTATTTTTTGTTTTAATGCTTCTCATTTAGAGATCAACATGAATTCTTCCTAACGTAACTCTGCTTTGGCTTTGCTGTTTCATAATTATTTGTTGCCTTAAGAAAAAATCTGCTAAATTTCCACATATTACCAATTTCTTTTATTTACTATGAACAATTTCTATATATTAACAATTTTTGTTACCTTTTAAAATGAATATAAACTTTAAATTCTATTAAAAAAAAAACCCCAGGGATACTTTCATACACAAAAATAACATATATTTCACAGTAAGACTGACAAAAACATATTAATTTTGGAAGCTTTATCATTAATTCTTTTACTACAACTTGTAGCTCTTTTGTTTATTTAAAGAATATACTATACTACATATTAAATGAATAAATAGAGTACATTGTTTTTTTTATTATTAACTCCTATATATTAACAGTTGTTACAACGAGCAATTTGGAGCGTTAGCAGAAAGTTTCCTAAATTGTTACAAGTTTGGTTTCCTACAAAGGCAGGGATTTGAGGTAAAATTTGTTGAATATACTTGGGCTTCACGTACTTCCCTAAAATCGAACCCTATAATTTGTTGATCATTATCAACTTTCTGTTCTATAAATTCAAAGCCCTATTTTATCACTCAAAACTCTCTAGTCTTGGCCGCTGGTATTGTACACTATTCAAGAAACAATGAATATGATGGTGTTAGATGATGTTGGAGAAGGGTATCGATTTCGTCCGACGGATTCAGAGTTGGTGAAATTTCTGTTGAGGTTTGTTGCTAAGCAAGAATTGCATGACAATGGTTTTATAGCAATGTATGATGTTTACAAACAAGAACCTTGGGTAACTTACAGCCATGGCCATTCTACTGGAGGAGTAGAAGATAATTGGGACACAAGTATTTACCGTTACTTTATTACACCAAGGAAGAAGAACAAAGGAAGGTTTAGTAGGATTGTAGGAAAAAGAGGTGGAACTTGGAAACAACAAGATAAGGGAAGAGCTGTTACTATAAAGAGTTGTGATCAGAGGAAAAGAGATTTGATTATTGGAGGAATGAAGAGTATGTGTTATACTGAGAAGAATAATACTAAGTGTATTTATTCTGATGATGGTAAGTGGCTAATGAAGGAGTATGTGTTGTCTGATCCTATTCTTAATAAGTTTACTAATTCGGAGCGTAAAGATTATGTTATTTGTGCCATTAAAAAGTTTCCCAAAAGAAGTACTACTTGTAGTTTTAGTAATGTCACAACTACTATGGAGTCATGTTCTGAACAAGAGATGGTGGATACTGAGGTGACTTCTGATATAAATAATTATGTTGATCAACCATTGATGGATCAGGACTATTTTGTTGATCAAGCAATAGTAGAAGAATCTGTTGAACCATTAATGGTGGAAACTGTTGGGATCAATTCGGTTAAGCCGATAGATTATAATGAGATGATCACTCCTATATATTATGTTGAAGAACCAATGGAGGAATCTAAGGTGCAACGTCAAGAGGCTACTGGTGTAGAGAATGGTCCGTCGTTGGGGCTAACTACTTTTTCTCAAATTCAAGAATTTATGATCGCTGACTTTGAGAACGCGATGCAAGAAATTAATATGCCTGAAATGATGGATAGATTGGATAAAAATATGGGTTGTGACATACTATCAGAGAAGAACCGGACACAAGATCAAGAAGTAGAAGATTGTACTTTTGCTGTTAATGAGGAGCATAATATTGCATTTATGGAATCTGAAGTCAAGGCTACAAGTTTTCTTGAACTGCTAACTGGTTGCAGGGGTTATGGTATGGGGAACAATCAGGTGCAATTGGCACCTGATCAATCGACTACAATAACAACAACAACTATGCCTCAATTCCTAGGAAGTTGGGATCGGCTGTATGAATCTTCAATGTCCATGTCGTTGGTACCTGAATCTACTACTATGCTAAATTCTAATAAAATTGCAACAGGTGAATGTGACACTGCACCTTGTTCTATTCAACCAGCAACTAGTATTACCCTGGATTTTGAGGGACCAACAACCACTAGTGAAGTACCTGAGGTACATTTAGAATCTGAAGGGAATACTATTCTGCAACTAGAGGGACCAGCCTCTATTGAACCTGAGGTGCACACATAAGAGGGGTGTGAGTTAGTACAACTCGATGAAGGTACGGGTAACGAGGACGATGTTTTGACGGGGGAAACAATTACTGAAACAGAATCCAGCTTTTTTTCTGATCTTGTGGATGCCATGTTAGATCATGCGCCTATGACGGATAGATTGGCTGCAATGAGGATGGATCAGACAGGAATGTTAGACCAACAATCTTGGGAGTCTAAGATGCATTTACAAGAGATGCTGCTATAAAATATTGGAACGATCTACCTGAAAAGTTTCAGCTAACTTAATGGACAGTATAGCTAGATTCAATTGTTGATTCTTGACTTTGAAAGTTTGTTTATTGTTTCTCATGGATATATCTCTAACAAAATGTAATAATCTTTCCAGCAATTCATTTGAGATTTGAACAATAACTGTACATACTGCACTTATTCATAGAGGTTTACATTTTTGAAGTAATATCAGTAGTTTCAAGCTGTTTTCTAATTAGTCATGTGGTTTGATGCTTCTGAGATGCTATGTAGATGCTATTAGTCTGAATTTTGTGTACAATTTTTTACTAAGACAAAGAATCTTCTGCTGAAACTGTTAAACTAATAAGCTTGATCATGTATTACAAACTGTCTAAACTAATTCTACTACTGGAAGAGATGAGCAGGTGCTTAGCTCTACCATGGTTTAGCTCTCTTCCCCTTTTTCTTCTACACATTTCATCACATGAGAATTTGGCTCCTTTTACCACTTGCACATCCAAATTACAGGTTCGGTCAAATTCAGTACAAGTTATTTGTCTTAAGAATTTTATTGAATATGTACAAATTATTAATCTAGAATCGAATAACTTAAAAGAGCTAGAATCCTGAACTCATGAATTTCGGATCCTAACACCACACTGCTAATTTCGGGATCTTTGTATATATTCTTGAACTTCCCTTTTCCATATGTATTACCATCCCTATACTAAAATCTTAGTGGGAAGTTATAATCACGCCAAACACTTAAGTGGGGATGTAAGTGGTTCGGTTCGGTCGGTTATTTTATAAAATTTGTATTACATTAATATTTGGGTTAATTTATTTTGTACAATCAAATTTAGAAAATTTAGACTTTTCAAGACCGTCCCATCTCGGTTTTTCTTCCTGCACGATTCGTTTGATTTTTTTTTTGTTTTTGTTAAATGTCGTAGTTAGACCGCAGTAACATATACTTACATAGGAATCTGGCAAAACTCTATAGATATTTTTATTGTTTAAAATGTGATAAATCAAGGAATATGAAAGATGGTTATAATAGAAATCAATCTCACAACGACATAAAAGAAATTGAGCAAATATTAGAGAAATATAAATCACACAAAGGAGAAGATATTGATCAAGTTGAGACTCACGAATAGATTATATTAGAAGATTAAGTATCCGATAAAAAAAATCTAAATCATACGAGAGGATAAATATTCAATACCTTGTGGCTTGCTACTCAAGATCATCAGAATGCTTTGTGGCTTGCTACTCAAAATATTGGAACTAAATTTAGTTTCAATAGGAATAGGAGAATAAGTTTGAGAGTTAGGATTTTGAATTTTGATTACTTGTTGGCTTGTGACCATTTTCATAATCCCAAAGCCTAAGAAATAAAATTAGTGTTTTGTTTTTTTTAACTTAATAAAATTATATTTTATATATATAAAATTTTATTCGATATGGTTCGATAATTTTTCGATTTTTATAAAAACCTTCTCTAATTATCGTAAAGTTATAAATTTATAAAATATCTATAGTTCTATTAAAAGAAACCTAATAATCGATATGGTTCAATTCGATTCGACCAGTTTAATTCGTTTTAAAAGATCCACTAACACTCAAACACTTAAGTGCGCAATTTTGATACTCATGTCAGAAGGTGCCACTGCAACTTAAGGTAAGTTCTACAAAGTGGTGGTCAGATCAACGATGTTGTATGGGGCTGAGTGTTGGCCAGTCAAAATTGCTCATGTCTAGAACATGAAGGTAACAGAGATGAGGATGTTGAGATGGATGTGTGGGCGCACCAGGTTAGATAGCATCAGAAATGAGATTATTCGCGATAAGGTGGGTGTGACTCCTATTGAGGACAAGATGCGGGAAGCACGACTTAGGTGGTCTGGCCATGTGAGAAGGAGGAGCACAGACGTCCCAGTGAGGAGGTGTGAGGTTGACACTGGAGGGCCTACGGAGAGGTAGAGGTAGGTCAAAGAAGAGGTGGAGAGAGGTGATTAGGCAAGACATGGCGAAGCTTCAGCTGACTGAGAACATGACCTTTATAAAAAGGTATGGAGGTCGAAGATTAGGGTAGTAGAGTAGGTAGTCTAGAGTGTTCATAACAGTAGTATTGGCACGCAGACTCGCTTTCTGTTGGTAGTAGGTTTTTATGACTAACCGTTGTTTTCTTTCATTGTTGATCACCTTACTATCTTGTTGTTTTTATTCTGCTTTTATACGGCTTTTTGGTATTGTCCCTTCTTGTCTATATTTTCATTAATGCGGTGCTTATGCTTTCCTGAGTCGAGGGTTTATTGAAAATAGCCTCTCTATCCTCACAAGGTAGGTGTAAGGTTTGCGTACACACTGCCCTCCCCATACCCCACAATATGGATAATACTAGATATGTTGTTGTTGTTGTTACTACTACCTCTATATCAAGATTTCACAACTTAAAGATTTCCTTCAATTCTATCTTTCTATACTCTTAGGTGCTGTTTGGTTGAAAAGAAGTTATCCCAGGATATATTAATTATTTCACCTTTTCACGGAGATAAAAAATATTACAATCCCGAAATAAATAATTTCGGGATTAATTATATTACAATTTTATTCCAATCAAACATGGGATAATTAAGTGATAAAAAAATATATAAAAAACGTACAAATAGCAAAGTATAAATATATTTTTTCCATGATTCAATCTTCTATTGGCCAACGAGTTATTCCTGGGAAAATGTATGATGAATATTCTTTGACCAAAATGAAGAGGCAATTCCTTTTGTCCCAATTTGTCTGCGTTTTAAGTTCTAACATATTCTAAATATTTGAGTACAAATAACACGTATGATTCAAACTTCGATGTACCATTTAGGTAGTTTCTCTTATATAAATTTTATTTTCCAACAAATATTTAGGAAACTACGTCCAAATTTACTCACCCGTTATTTTTGAGACGGCGGCAGTACCTCTTTGGCTCTTTTCTACAACATAATGGGTTTAGGTTTCAATATTCCAAAGTTTAAGGGATCAAACTGATATTCTATTCTTTCGTGTCAACTTTAAATCATCTCCCTAAGCTAACCCAATTCTCATTCAATAGCTTTTCTGTTCAAAGCCCCATCACCAAATCCTTGCTCTCTCTTAATCGCCGCCGTGGTCGATTTCCCCCGGCATTCCCGGACGTTTTCTCCGGCGAATTCCTCCTCTCTATCGTGTCCAAGGTTAAGCCCGAAATTCTTTTTGTGCTTATTATCTTTTTTGGAAGCTTAATTTCTGTGCTTATTATCGTGATTGGGCCTTAATATAGAGCGTAACGGATGCAGAAAATTCATATAAGCGAACCCAACTAGTTTGAGATTGAGATGTTTTTGATTGATCGATTGATTCATTATTGTGTTTGGTCCTAAAAAGAAAAAAAGAATGTAAGTCGAGGACTTTACTATTTCAAAGTTTTGATTTTTATGAAGAAAAAAAAATAACTATATATGATTTAAAGGGTGATAATTTACAGTTAATTCCAAGACCCACATAGTATTCTTGTTTATTCATGTGTTTTAGAGTTGAATTTGAAGGAGCCCTAAAGAGGAATAATACATGGTCCTGCTGCTATACTAACTGGTAAGGCTTATAGTGCAAAGACAAATAATGGAACTTTCATTAGCTAACAGTGTTAAAAAGTTTTCTCTGAGAAAGAGTGACCAGACATCGTTATTATAAAAAAATCCTGCGAGAACTTAGAAATCCCTCTGTCTCTAATTAAGGTGCCTGCTTATTATGTTAATGAATAATTGAATTCTCAATGTGTTTTCGACAGACCCGAGTGCGAAATTGTGATAAATTTTTTTTAAGACCAAGAAATTCATCTGGGGCCAACCTTTTAGGACCAACCGCAACCTTTGAAACTCTGGGATGAAGGGTCCACCCCTCTACCCGTCTCCACTTAAATACCAGACTTAGTTTTCATGTTGCAGGGCTCAAACCTGTGACCCTAAGTCACAAGTCCCACAACCTTTGCCACTTGAACTAAGCCCTGGGGGCAGGTAAAGTTACTTCTCTGTTGCACTGTAACTTGGGTCTTAAGTTATCTTTTTCCTAATTTGATGTTGAGAAGGCAAAGAGTGGTTGGATTATTTGTTCCTTAATTATAAGTTGATGCATCTTTGGATGACCCAAAAAGAAAAGTAGGGAAGGTCCTTGGAAGAGGAATTTTAGAAGTTGACCACTTTCTGACTAAGAAATTCACTTCTATAAAGCTGTGTCGAGTTGCGAAAAAACCTCAAGTTATGAGGGAGAGCTTAATTTTTACTTCTAGAAATATTTGTATTTACTAGAATGCTTCCATTTCTCGATGTGTTTGTCTCGCAAGCAATTTCTAATAGTTCTTGGGTTCTATTGTTTACCAGATGGCTTCACTTCAAGAAAGTTTGCAAAGGTTCAAGAAGCAACAAGAGAAGTGTCAATCTACCCTTAGTAGTATAGCTTCCAGAGCAGGACCTTCTAAGGCAGCTCCTCCAAGACCAATGGTAGCAAATGCAAAATCTCCTGCACCTGCAGTCAAATTTTCAAATGACACGGAAAGGCTTCAGCATATAAATAGTATAAGGAAAGCTCCCGTGGGGGCTCAGATAAAACGTGTCATAGACTTGCTGTTCGAGGTATATTTCCTCCACTTGCTTCTCATTGTTGTTCAAGTTTTCCTTAACCCCATCCAGCTATTTTTTAACTTCTAAATTAAGAGCTATGATGGACTTGATTTAACTTAATATTTAGCACCAAGAAGCAAGCATAAGAACTGCTGAACCTCTAAATTCATTCCCACAGAGAAATAGCTTAGGATTAAGCGTCCTACAGATTTAAAAGTAAGGAGCAACATAACTGAGATTACTAGCTGATAGTCAAGACTTATTTAGTGGTTGAGATTTAGAACTGTTAGCCTTGGGGCTAGTGTCTTTTATATTTATGACTAGGTCTACCACTGAGGATTCGTGCAATGTTGGATGGTGCAACATATTTGGCCCAATGTGCTTTTATTGGGGCACATTCAAAGGAGAAAATGAACAGAAAGTCTAAAAAGGAAAAAAGAAAAAAAAATGCAATTTCAGTGGCGGGCTTTTCTTTTTGAGGAATTATTTTTGTGGGATGTGTAGAGTATTTCTAGAGTGTCAACCATTGATTACTGGTTGTAAGACCTACTTTAGCTACATGTGGATGGTCGCATTTTTAGTTGAAATATCTGTTCCCTTCTTCAAGTAAAGTCTTTTGCATGTTTGCTGAATAACCATAAACATACATGCCTCAAATGAGTTTCTGAAATATCTTTCAACTACATTTATTTGGTGATGATGTTCTTCTTTTAGCGGGGCTGAGTAATTAACAAAATATCATGTGAACCGATTTTAGGATGACGTATTTCCTAGCAGGCATTAGTTACTGCACAACCGCATAACACGTCATATCCTGCAGTGTTTCTTCTTATAGCCTCAAGTTGGTAGCAGTGTTGTGAAGAGCGTGAAGCGAGGAAAAGCGACAAGCCCCTTTTTTGCTTAAAGCGAGAAGCGAAGCGCTCGCTTTTTTGAAGTGAAGCGGAACTTAATAAAAATTTTAAAAATAAATACGGCATAGACAACTTATGTAAGTGTAAGCAAAAAAATGGCGGCAACTGAAAAGAAAAATTGGGCAGCATAACAGTGAAAGAAGGAGGAGGAGGAGGAGAAAAAAATTGGCAGCATTTCGCTGCTATTTTGAGACTGAAATGGTGAAAGAAAAAGGAGGAGGAGGAGGAGGAAGAAGAAGAACTGGAGGGAAAAAAAAATTGGCAGCATTTCGCTGCTATTTTGAGACTGAAACAATGAAACAAAAAGAAGGATTAAATTTACACACTATTGTTTTGTTTTTCCTTGCCTGATGCTACTGGAAGTAACTACTTAGAATTACTGTCAAAATAACATAGACCAAACATCTGTGGAAAAAAGATATAAAACGAAAATAAACTTCTCTTTGGTCCATTCGAGGTTAGGAGTTCTTCTGTGGTACTTAAAACTCTCAAATTTGAGAAGGTGATGCCCCAGGAATGTTGCGTAATTCTCCATTCTTGCTGGATTCTCTGCCCTGAGTAGTATAGTGGCTTGCCTTCTTATCTTATTGGGAAATCTGTGTCTTGTTCTGTTTAGTAGTAATAGTTAGACTTTGATAATTGATTAATTTTCATACATGCAGACAAGGCAAGCTTTCACACCAGAACAGATTAATGAAGCATGTCATGTTGATATAAATGGCAATAAAGCTGTGTTTGACAGTTTGAGGAACAATCTCAAAGTATATTATGATGGCAATCGGTTCTCTTATAAGGTAAAGCAAGGTCTTCTAGGAGACTCTTTTAAGGTTACTCGTTTTTAAGTGATATGCAACCAACTCTGAATCTCTTGTTCTTTTTGAACAACATTAATTCACTTATCATTTGTCTACAGTCGAAACATGCCTTGAAGAATAAAGACCAACTACTTATCTTGATACGAAAATTCCCTGAGGGTATTGCTGTCATCGACCTTAAAGATGCATACCCAACTGTCATGGAGGACCTTCAGGTACATTTGTCATACCAACCTACTTTTGAGTATTTAAAAAAAAAAAGGGAACTACTTTTGAGTATTTGCTTTCACTGTACTGATATTGATATTCTTTCTGCAGGCTCTCAAAGGTGCTGGTCAAATTTGGCTTCTGTCAAATTTTGACTCCCAGGAAGACATTGCCTTCCCAAATGATCCACGAGTACCTATTAAAGTCGATGATGATTTGAAGCAGCTATTCAGAGGTATTGAATTACCACGTGACATGCTTGATATTGAAAAGGATCTCCAGAAGAACGGGATGAAGCCAGCTACAAACACTGCAAAGAGAAGGGCAATGGCCCAAGTTCACGGGATTGTCCAGAAGCCCAAAACTAAGAAGAAGAAGCACGAGATCAGCAAAAGAACTAAGCTTACAAATGCTCATCTTCCAGAACTCTTCAAACTTTAGATTTCCATCAAGGAAAGAAGCACCAGGGTTTCTGTCTCATAAAGGCGATACTCCTCATTTGACACAGGGTAAACTGCCCCTTGCCAGATTACCATGTCTAGTGACCGAGCCTTGGTTTTTGGTTTCTATATTTACAAGATGGTAGTTTTATTTTTATTTATCCGTTTAACCTGGGGTTGGAATGATTGCTGTTATTTGTGTGTATTACTGACTTGGGGTTTTTGAACCATCAAATAATAATGTATCACCAATTTCATGAAGATCAACAACTCCATTTTGTATCATATTCTCTGTTATCAATATTACAATAAATTAACTTGATGAGGCATGGACTTCAAGGTTTACAAATTTAGTTCTAGAGAACTTGAGATAAGGAAGAAGGGTCAAATTTGCCAGCTATTAATCCAAAAGGTTTAAATTTATCCTCTTTAATACGATCCGGGGAAAAAGACCTCCGAAAAAAGTTCTCACAAATTTTTTCTCCTCTCATTTGGGTCGAATTTATCCCTCTACTATTTGATTTGGAGCAATTTTAACCCTCTACTATTCGATTTGGAGCAATTGTATCCCTCTACTATTTGATTTGGAGCAATTTTATCCCTCTACTATTCGATTTGGAGCAATTTTACTATCAGAAATTAGATTAGATTAGATTAGCAGGGTTTTTGTATCACTAGGATTTTTCTCTTCATGCAATGACTCGATTTTGTAACAGCAATGTTGTATTCCATCAATATGACAAGCCACTATGTTATTGAGATATTGAATATACTGTGCATACACATAAAATTCACCTATCCGAAACCCTGGTAATCTTTTTAATCAAAATAATCTTTGATGAAATGTCAAATATTATCAAACTTGTTAACCAATGCCTCTTGGAATAAACATAAAAAGAAGATACAAGCACTAGTTGCCAACAAAACTAGCAAAGCATTTTCTTGGTGATGAAGAAACTCCTGCAGAATCTCATTTCAGAACTTCATTTAGCCATGATATGCAATCTGATCAAAATGCTCTACTTTTAAAGCCTCTTAGCACTTCTATCCAAGCAAGTCTACAAATTGATAGATGTCGTCGCGCCTCTGTCTCTTTAAAGGGAGGCTTTCCCTGCACGCGCTTCAAACAAAAGTGAAGAAAGGTAAAGATCTTCTACTAGATCAATTTTTACTACAAATGATGCATCACCTTGTCCGCTGAATTGCAGCATAATCAATATCAGCAATTAGAACTGCTTCTTCATGCCCTGTGATTGCAATTATTTCACCCATCTGCTCACCACGAAAACAAAGATAGATCTCTTTGATTGCTCTATACAGACATTTGCAATCCAAAATAACTACTTGCAGATTTACATATACAGTTTTCTTACATACCGGTCCAACCACAGTGGAGTGACCCCATATCATGTAGCTACTGGCTGAATCTCGAGATGGTGAGCAAGATGCCACATAAAGCTACGACAAATGCAGTTACATGTATTTTCAGTTTGATTACAAGAAAAGAGGTTTATCATTATAAAGTAACATGGTATTACCTGGTTATCAACTGCCCTGCAAAATCAAAGTTGAATAAGCAGTAAGGAAGCAGCAGTTATCAGTTATAACAATACAGCAGACACATTTTGTTACATCGCGGACAGGAAGAGAGAATCAGAGGGAAATATCCAAAGTGAACCACACTGTTTCTACAAGAAATCTTTATTGGTCAACGATTTTCACAACTAGACGAGACAGAATCATCTTGCCTTGATCTTTGCTCCAGCTCCCACAGGGCCGCCCCAGTACTCATGTTGAATGCTCCAGGGTAACATATTAGATGAGCACCTGATTCTCATATGAAGAAGCTCGATATTTATAGACATCATGGTGCAATTAAGGAGAACAACTAAACATGTAAACCACCATACCTCTGGCACTATACGACATTGCCAGTTCAGGAAATCGAATATCATGGCAAATTCCTATTCCAATGCAACCAAAATCTGCAGAAATTCTGAATATATTCAGTTATAAGACTTGTAAAAGTACAGTTTCAAGTAGGAAGCCATTTGCACCTTTTCTACTAATATTTTGAAACAGTTGCCTACCTGTATCAACAACTGTAGGCTCATCTCCTGCTGAAATGCTGTCTGATTCCTTAAATTGAACTTCTCCTGGAAGTGGCTTACCCATGTCAAACAAATGTATCTGCAGAAAGGCATTGCACAATTACATTTCTAGCCAGTCTTGCAATTCTTTTCTTCCAATAACCTCTTTAACTTTTTCTTGGTGCAACCAAAGTTTATCATTATATACATTCTTTGACTTTCGCAAGACCTTTTGGTGAACTATCAAAAGAAGCTTACTTTCCTGTGCTTAGTCTTTAACTCTCCATTAGGTCCAAACACAGTGCAAGTATTGTACAGCTGACCAGCATCCTTTTCCGGAATCGATCCACCTATAATGGTGACTCCTAAGGAAGAAGCCACTTCAGATAACATAAGAAATGACGGGGCGCTGTCTAAATTATTGAAGTCCTCAGCAAACTTTGCAAACATGTCAGTTGAATAAGGGCAATTCCACATTTCCTACAACAAATGGTTGAAATGTATTCAATCATCACATCCAACATTGTTATTAAGCTATGTGCATAGCTTAAAAGTACTCTTTGATCTTGTCGTCATAAACATGTCATAAGCAGAGGCGGAACTATGCAATAAGTAGAGGGGTCACTGGCACCCGTAAAGTTTGACAAAATTTTTATGTACACATACATATGTCTTTAGAAAATAGTAATATATTAATAGTAGACACCCTATATACAAAACAAATTTTAGTTGAATCAAAAAGTGCACCCCTACCTTCAAATCCTGGGCCCCCCTGGTCATAAGCATATGTTAATTAAGAGAGTTTTCCAAATAAAGAAATGTCTCGATCTTTGTAAACAGATTAAAAAGAAAAGAGTGTTGTATAAAACTGAACAGAAGGAGTAACAAAGTAAGGTAAGGCTCAGCATAGCAATGATAAGCATTGATATTTAAAGTTAAAATTTAAAAGGGTGTACTGAAGGGAAGGCTACTCACAGGCAAAAGTATAAGATTTGCACCTTGTTCTGCAGCAACTTGAATTAGATTACGAGCATTTAGAATGTTAACACTCTTCTCTGTAGTCACTTTCAGCTGACAAATTCCAATCTTGAATTTCTTTTTCAGAACCCAACAAAAAAAAAGAAAAAGAGAAAAAAAGAAAAGAAGATTCAACGATCATTACCACAGTGTGAACTTATTTGCTTTTTCAGAACAAACTATAAGTATCAAGAAAATGACATGTTTTTGGGTGTTGTTGGGGGATGGAGAAACAAAAGGAGACCAAACAAGGGTAGTATGATAAGGAAACAACAAAAATAGACAGACCTGTGTTATTTCGGGCATTTGGAGTACTGGATCAGAGACAAAGGACTGAGCACTTGTTGTCCTTTCAGAAATAGAAGCCATGGCACTGCAGATTTGGTGTTCAACTTCGACTGATTTTCGGTTTGACTTTTTGTTGGTATGTGGGAAATGATGAGAGTGAAAAATACAGGAAGGTGGTCCTGCTATCAGTGTAAATTGCTGAAGGTGCTAAATGGGCCGGGTCGGGCCAGTCCAACAACACGGTTCAGCCCCGTCCCTTAAGGAGTAGAGATAGTCTGGTATTTATTTTTTATCTAGCAATTCTAATGTTAAGCAAAGATAGTCACTACTTTATTAAAATTAATATGAGAAGATATTTTTGCCATTTCTTCCATTATATTTTTACTCTATCAAATCCGGGTATACCAGGAGATAACGTCTAGCCACTGTTTAATTTATTTCCTCCATACTCACTAGTTATGCATATTGGAATAGTGCTCCAGATGTGGTCTACTATTTTTAATTTTGCCATTACTCTCTTTTAGAGAGAAAGATGTTAATTTCTATTTGGATTCCAAATTAAAAAGTCGGGTGCTTGGGTTAAGGTAACAGAAAGATGTTATTGGGTTACAAAAAATGCATAGCAGAAGACATAAAAGAGTCATGATTTTGGTAGGTACTTTGAGAAACTCTTGAATAAGCACTATGATTGTTCAAAGATTAACGTGCTGGTTTTGCTACTAATTAAAAGTTAAGGATAATAGGTCCTTAACTTTGAATTCCAAGTTTAAAAGTTAAGTGTCCTTAACTTTGAGTTACAAGTGAAAAAGTTAAGGATACTTGGTCCTGAACTTCAAGTTTCAAGTTCAAAAGTTAAGGACACTTGGTCCTTAACTTTGAGTTCCAAGTTCAAAAGTTAAGGACACTTGGTCCTGAACTTTGAATTACAAGTTCAAAAGTTAAGGACACTTGGTCCTGAACTTAGACTAACAAGTTCAAAAGTTAAGGACAGGCAATCCTTAATTTACTGTTACAAGATCAAAAGTTAAGGACAATAGGTCCTTAACTTTGACTTACAAGTTCAAAAGTTAAGGACGCTTGGTCCTGAAGTTTGAGTTCCAAGTTCAAAAGTTAATGACACTTGGTCCTTAACTTTGAGTTCCAAGTTCAAAAGTTAAGGACACTTGGTCCTGAACTTAGACTTACAAGTTCAAAAGTTAAGGACACTTGGTCCTGAACTTAAACATACAAGTTCAAAAGTTAAGGGCATGCGATCCTTAACTTACAGTTATAAGATCAAAAGTTGACTTACAAGTTCAAAAGTTAAGGACGCTTGGTCCTGAAGTTTGAGTTCCAAGTTCAAAAGTTAAGGACACTTGGCCCTTAACTTTGAGTTCCAAGTTCAAAAGTTAAGGACACTTGGTCCTGAACTTAGACTTACAAGTTCAAAAGTTAAGGACACTTGGTCCTGAACTTAAACATACAAGTTCAAAAGTTAAGGGCATGCGATCCTTAACTTACAGTTATAAGATCAAAAGTTGACTTACAAGTTCAAAAGTTAAGGACGCTTGGTCCTGAAGTTTGAGTTCCAAGTTCAAAAGTTAAGGACATGTAGTCCTGAAGTCCTGAAGTTATGTTCAAAAGTTAAGGACATGTAGTCCTGAAGTCCTAAAATTAAGTTCAAAAGTTAAGGACATGAGCAAAAGGGTATTTTCGTCCGGGGCAGTTAAAGTTTATTAAAGCAGTGGCTAAAGACTAAAGACATTTTAAATAGTGGCTTAAAAGTAAATACATGTGTTATTAGTGGCTAACCGTGCACCTCCGCCATTAAGGGGTGGAATGGGTTGGTTAGGGTAAGGGGTTGAGCCGGACGGGGACATGCCATTTTTGCTAACCGGTGCCCCAGAATCCAGCTAGCCCGGTAACCCACTAACGGGTTTTTACCGAGTTCTAGCCCTGTCCAGCCTGGTTACCAGTAACTTTTTTTTTATCGTTGCCGACGGTTAAATTCAAAAATGACCGTTGGGCGACGATCTTTTTTTTGTAGTTTTTGCCATTTCGGCCTACTCCTTTAATAAATATCGCTCCACCTCTCATAATTGATAAATTACACTTTTAACCTTTTAAAAACTATAAAAAAGTTTCTCACATTTACTCTCTTCTTGTACTCTAATTCTCTCTTGATTATTGAATTGCTTATTGCCCTCAAGCTATCAATTACTTATTATTTCAAGTTTTATTAAATATTTATGATAGCCACTACAAAAATTATAGTTATCAAGTGAAGTGTGGTATCAATATCATCAAATACCAATTGAAGTGTGCTATCAAATTTAGTGCGGCATCCGGACTCCCGGTACACTCGTTCCATTTCTTTCTCTTCTTCGGTGTTTATTTTATTATTTAGAATTATTAATTTACTTTTTCAATTTAATTTACATAATGGATATATTTAGAGCAGCCAAAAAAGCGTGTACTACTAGGTACGATACTAGTTAGAGTAAACATCAAGAGGTGGTACTGGTTCTTCTAGTAGCTTTACACATATTTTTGAAAGTTCACCTGAAAATTTAAATGTCGATTATGAGCAACTTCAGGAAGATTATGGTATAGATGGTAATTTAGAAGATATTCAGTCACCTTATAATCTTGAAACACCACCACCTACACATGGTACTACTAGTCAAAATACTAGGGGTGGCGGTCGTGGTAATACAGGTAGGCCTCCCCTCCATATTAAGAAGAATCGAAGATTAAGAAGTAAGTGTTGGAATTTTTTTGAAAAATTAGAAGAAAATAGAAATTATGTAAGATGTACTGTTTGTAAGGAAGTTTATAAACATAAGACCGCAGATAAGCAAGGGGGAACAGCCAACTTCGTAGGCACATGGTAGATAACCACCCTATTGCATGGGGTGCTGATGAAGAATCTGGCCAACAAAAACTTAACCCGGGTATTGACGGTCTAATGGGTAAATCCGATATAGTGAAAGACCGGGAAGAATTACCTAAAATAATTGTTTTAAGTTGTTTACCTTTTAGCTTTGCTACTTCACTATATCTTGTTACTTATATTGAAAGAATTTATAACCCTTTGTTTAAAGGTATTCCTAAAAATACTTGTAGAGCTGATATCTTTAGGCTTTTTGGATAATATCAGACATATTTATGTTATTTGTTCGCTAGTCTTTCTTGTAGAGTTTATTTTACTTATGATATTGGTTGTGCTGTTAATGAAAATGATTCTTTGACTCTTACATGCCATTGGATAAATGATAATTTTTGTATACAAAAAACGTATTATTACTTTTAAATATGATGAAGATCAAATTTATACTGGTGCATTTATAAGTAATACTATCCATGAAGTTGCTATACTTTACAATCTTTCAAAAAAAGTTTTGTGTATGTCACTCGATAATGCTTCTAACAACAATGCTGCTATTTCACTATTAAGATTACATCTACACCCACCACTTTCTGAAATATTTCATTTGAGGTGTGCATGTCATATTTAAAATTTAATTATTAAGAGTGGCCTTACATTATTTAGAAATGAGATCACTTTAGTTAGAAGAGTTGTTGGTGTAATTCAAGAAAATGATAGAAGTGCTAGATTAAATGTATTTAAGGATAAATGTTTAGATTATGGACTAAAACCAAGACTCATGCATGAAGAAATAGTTACTAGGTGGAATTATACTTATTTATTCTTAAGATACTGTTATAAATATAGAATGCCTATAACTTAAGTTGCTAATTCTCATTGTACAGATCCTAACCGTTTGTTAACATCTAGTATTTGGGATGTCATTGAAGATGTTGTAAAATTTTATGTAGCTACACTTGAGTTTTCTAGAGCTTATTATTCTACTATTACAAATGGTTTAGTACATATAGCCGAAATTTCTCTTTTACTCCATAATTTCAAGAGAAAAGAAGGATATAGTTCTGTTGTTGAATCTATGCTAGATAAATTTACGAAATATTTCTATCCTATTTACCTAATTAGTGTTATTTTAAACATTTCTATCAAAATGGCTACTTATCGCCAATTAATCATTGATTTATATGTTTATATGGATATTGGACCAACTGAAATCCCTAATATTGAAACTTGCATTTCTTATCTACATAAATATTTACAAGCTTTATATAATTATTATGCTAATATTGTTGATACTTCTTCTGCCGTAAATGCAAATATTCCTTCAAGTTCAGTTTCTACATCTGCATCCAGTGCTATGAAGGATAATGATGGTGTTGAAGATTATTTAATTTTGTCTACACTAGGAGAGCATCAACAAACCAGTAGCAGGAATATTGATGAACTCTAATCCTACTTGCAAAAGGCAACAGAGCCCCGCACAAAGGAATTTCTACTGCTGGCTTGGTGGAGGACCAACTCAAATCAATTTCTTATTCTTTCGGCCATGGATCGAGATGTGCTAAATGTGCCGATTTCAACAGTTACATAAGAGAGTGCATTTAGCCAAGCAAGGCAACAACTAGGAGATACCTGACATTCATTAGGTAGCAACGCTTTGGAAGTTCTAGGTGCTTCAGAGATTGGATAAAATCTGAACGGCGAAATCAAGGGCGTGAAGAGATAGATGAAACAGAGAACCAAGAAATTGGAGATATAATGGTTTATGGTTCCGATTCAAGCAATGTCGGAAATCAAGAACCTCATGTTGGCTGTTGACATGGATGAACTTACAAAAATGATGCAAAACATGTGATGTACTCTTTCTTATTTTTTATAATTGTTGTAAACTTTTAATTTGCAAGTTCAAAAATAAAAAAATCAAAATAGAACTTGCAAATTAATTTGAAGTATTATTTATTATTCAATAAAATATGAAACGAAAGCCTTTGAAGTTTGATCCTTACATAATGGTCTTATTAAATAATTTTATGTAGCCACTTAATTTCAGTTTTAAAATTTTAAAATTCAAATTTCAAATTTCAAATTTAAAACTTTAAAATTTAAAGTTAAAAAATTTAAGTTTATGTCTTAAAATACTTCTTTTATTATTTAAAAGTTTACACACACTTAAGAATCATTTACATTGAATAAGGAAACATAATACACTAAAAAAAAAAATTAACCAAATCCGGACACGATAAGCCCGAACTCGGACGTACCCACTTTAATCCCGAAAATCCCAGCTCACCATCAGCCCGGAAAATACCAGCTCACTATCAGTCCGGTACCCCAGCCCTCTATCCATCCCGCCCCACTAACCGGACGGCCTATTTTTTTTTCATGTCTAGTCCGGACAAGCCCCTTCGATTAACACTTTTAGTGTAAACGCACTATACATTTTGTCTCGTCCTAAATGGAATAATTCTCTTAATTAATTATGCTTGTACTTGTTTTCAAATCTTGGGAATGAGAGCCAACTCTCATAATAATGGAACAATAATCAATAATAATGACGAAACAAGAAGCTTAGTTGTTGTAGATATAATAACGAGGAATTATTTTTAAACAAATGATCTTAATTGAGGCTAAACTAGTATTTAAGCACTAGCTGTAAACTAGTAGACATCTGAATTTGATGAGATTGAGTTGCTATAGTGATGAGATACTGTATTTAGTCATATTAAGATTCTCTAACAAGCTTCGCTGCCCGTTTCAATATTCTAGTTCCCATTCTTAAAAAGAAAAAAACATTTGGCACTCCAGTACAAACTAATAAAGGTTAAATATATAATCAGCATATATAGTAACATAAAGAACAAAACCAAATCAAGCTGTTTTTTGTTTTTTGTTTTTTAGATAGCCCTGGGTGTCCGAGTCTCTTAGAGACCCGACTAATCCCAGGCCCTCGGCAAGAAGTTTCCCGCAAGTGCACCACAGTTAAATCAGGTTTTACCCAGTTCGATGGCCCTCAGAAATTGTTTGCACCCAGTGAGTTTTGAACTTGAGACCTTGAAAGGGAGCAAACCCCAAGGCTCAGGTCAATTGCCACCAGGCAAACGCCTGAGGGTTACCAAATCAAGCTGTTATTTGAAGAAAAAAGTGCAATTGACCCAAATGGGAAACACTTGGGAGTAGTACAAGATGTGAAATATCAGTATATGTTGCCCTAGTGTTTCTTTAGAAATCATCAATAACAGAGAGAACAAAGTGCTACCCACAGGCCACAAGTGGATCTACATTAGGAATAATTCAAATCTAACTGCTACCTCAGGTTTAACTACAAGAAAATATTTCAACTATGAGCAAATATCTTTCATGTTAGAAGTGAAAGAAAATATGAATATGGATATAAAACAAGCCAAGCCATTTTTGTCTTCTGTACAACCAACAACCTCATGGATTCTACAGCCTCCACAAGAAACTATAAAAGCCATTTTCTCTATGAAGAAAACTCCCCCCTGCTTCTTGTTAAAGGAAATTAACACTATGGAATCTGAGCAATTTCGACCAAAATCTTATGCAGCGACTGTGGCTTTGAGAAGAATGGAGAATGGTCACTCCCTTTGATCTTGAAAACTCCTTCAGGAGGGTTTTCCCTCACAAGCTTTTCTTGGACATCTGGTGAAAGAGCATGATCGTCCAATGTCTGGATATAAAATCTTCGACTAGCTCCATACTTTTCAGGTGTCAGTGATAGCTTGTCCATCATTGGACCAAGGGGTATAGGTCTCATAGAAACCATTGCCAAAGCAACGTCCTGTAATCATTATATAGTGCGTTAGTGATGTATTTTCGTGAAACCATCGCACATTTTTATCTGAGTTTCAATAAAATAATGTGAAAACGTCTAGATAGACATCAAATACACACTAGGACTATTTGGCAATAATCTAACTTCCTGAATGGGCTTTAGTTAGATGTCAGAATCATAATTTATACCAAGGAGCTGCTGACCAAACTATGTAATGTGACAAATTCTTCCCAATACATTTATAAAATAGCCCCTTTTCAGTTTTATGTATTTTACTTTGAGCTCTTTGAGGTGCAATGAGTGTATACTCTAGTACAAAAAGGAGAATGTTGGTCGAGCTCCGCACAGATCTTTCATGCTTTCTATCTTCCGTATACAATGATTAGCTCCAACTGGAGTATGTGGAAGTCTTACCATTCATTTTCTTTTCAGTTGTTGTGTAAATAATCATATCCTGGGCAAACTTGCCGAGTTTCTCGAGAAATTTAAAGCAGGTACAATCCCATATTACTTTCTACTGAAACTTGTTAGCTCAATAAACCTGAACAAGTTCCTGTATCAGAGCAACAAGAACTGAGATTGATATTGTTGTTCCGTTTTGAAGGTTGCTGTTAACTGTTTCCTTAAGGTGATGTATATGACACAAGAAACATTTATGTCATCTATGTTTTTCATCATACTGCACTCCCACTCCCAGAGAGAGAGAGAGAGAGAAGCTGCATGTTGATGCCTCTGTATTTTTCTGTAATCTGTATTTTTTTAACAGCATAGAATAATGCATACAAAGCACATTGTCATACACTATGGAAGATTTAAGTTAAAGCGATTAGCATAGGTAATGGAAGAATCCTTGCGACTTGTATAAAGGTAGTACCTTTGTAGGAGATTGATTAAAATATAGCCCATGCATTTGCTCCTTCTCAAACATGAGGCCAGTAGCAGGCTTGTCTTTACCATTCCCGTAAATTAAGAACTTAGACTCCTGGGTAAATAGCTCTGTGGACCCAAGCTGCAAACATATCACCCATAGACACGTCAAAGTGGAAAGGAGATAGAAAACAATTATTGACAGTCGAAGTAATCTCAGCAGCAGGTTTACTTCTACGACAAAGCAAATCCTTTATGAGTTAAAATCGACATGCTACAATGAGTGACGCTTAATCCACCAGTAATTTTGCAATACACATCTACTACTTCTTTAAACGTCGTGAATCGTGCATGAAGCACATTATGGCATGGTTGAACTTAGATTTGTCTGTTGAAAACTCATACAAATTCTTAGATCAGTCTGCAGTGAGGTCATCATACCCAGTCCCATCTTCAGCAGATCATGATGCAACAGGATTTTAAATATATATGCAAGCATATTAACTAGATAGTCAGTAGGACACTGATTTGGGATGTGGACTGGACTGATGAGATAGAGATCAATATCAGACATCACCTCTTATTATACTTTCTCTTTTCTTACCTTTTGAGCTCTATTCTATGTACAAGCCCCGTACTTTTGTTTAGTAATATATACAAATTGGGGTCAGATATTCAAAAACTAGCAAAGTTCCTATTTATTACAAGGTTTATTAAGTTAAGCTCATAAGAACAAGGACGACATTGAGGGAAAGAGGAAATATCTTTCAGCTAAAAATACAAGGGAAGTTAAACGAAAGGGAAACACACTATGAATGCATTATAACTAAAGCTTTTAGCTGACCACAAATACCAAAAATTTGCATTCAGTTACTGGCTATGCAGTTTGGTGCTATTTTATCATGTTTAAGAACTATAGAAGTTTCAAATACAGTATTTTGACCTCCCTTTTCTGGATCATATGCATGACATATTGTTCTGCAGAAAATCTCATAACTTCAACCACTCCATATAAAAAAACAAGAATATCATACAAGAAGACATCACAACCAAAACAGTGCTTTCAGAAGGCATGACAATAAACCATGTTTGTGATATGGTATGTGTTGTTGTCCTCAAATACCGGGAGTAACTCTGGTGCTGCACAAAGTATTTTTAATCTCTGCAGTTTAAAACGTGCAGATAAATAGTTCAACAGGTTAGCCAATCGAGCCTTGAACTGAATGGTTGACAGCCATTCTCGGTAATTATTATGCGATGTCCAGAAAGCAAGGCATGCGTACCTCTTCAGCGAACACATCAAAAGGCTTCTGGCCATCAGATATCATTGTGGCACAAAGAAATACAGCTTTTGCAATTTTATCGGGGAAGTGCTCTAAAGCATAGGAAACACAAGCACCTCCAGCACTATGACCGACCAAAATTACCTAAAGAAATATACGCATAATATCTTCAGAATATATGTGAAATCGTCTTTGCCAAAATTCATGGTAGAAAAAGGACTAGAAAGTTCTGCCAAATCTATCTTACCTTTTCATCCTCCGGCAAGTTCTCCAGATAATCAATTAATGGTTTTGAGTAGTCGATTAGAGTTGTAACATTATTTGTATCTGTCAGATCAATACCAGATCCAGTTAGATCTAAGGCTGTGGGGACCAATCCTGTTTCCTCCAATAGAGCAATAGTTTTGTACCAACACCAAGCTCCAAATCCTTCTCCATGTATCAAAACAAATTTCTTTGTTTTGATGTTCTCCAAAAACTCTGCAGGTAACTTTACAGCATAAATTTTGTAAGGTAGTTGCAGTGCCACATGAACATTGTCTAGAGTTTGCCAAAAAGATATTGATAGTAGTTGGATTTCCGGTGTCTCCTTATCTTCATTAAGTGGCATGTTGTTATGTTTTCTACTTTAATATTTTTCAAAATATTCCCACTGATTATGTGCAATAAACACGATCACTTAGATGAATCTGAACTTCTTCAACCACTCTGATGTTTAGCTTGAGCTAAATCATATCCGTATTTAACATATAAACTTCCGATCAGTGTTATATCTACATCTATAGCAGGAGAAGTTAAAGCTAGTGAGAAAGCAGAATGCTTAACAGTAAGCTAAGAGCCTTATACAACAGGAATACTTGAACCTGAAAACAAAAACAGCAATTTAAAATTAGAAAAAGTGATGGGTCACCTAGTTTGCTGTTGCTTAACTTAGATATGCTGCATAGTGCAGATAGTCTTGATTGCACACTGATTCTGAAGGTAACTTTGTCCAACCCTATGGACTGAGAATAAACTATATCTGTTGAGTCACAACTGATCTATGCGGATTCAGACACTTTACAAGATGAACCAGAGATAAGATTTACACGTTATGTTGCGCGGCCTCTCCAAAATGCTGTCGCACCCGTATCGGATCCTCCAAAAGTACACTACTTTTGTAGGATCCGACACGCACCCGGAGACATTTTCGGACAGCCCGAGCAGCATACAACGCGTACTTGCGGATATGGCTTCCACAGCGAATTCCAGTACACACCACACAACCAGACAGCTGCTAAATTGCTTATAGAAACACCTAAAAGATCTTTCTTTCAACTCCATAATCTTGAGCAAGTTGCTCCACCCACCAGTCAAGTAAAAATTCTAGAACCAAACTCAGACAATGTAATCTGCACAGGGATATCTTATACTACAATTGCTTATCCAAAACAATGAGACTGAGAAGATAGTGAAAGAATTCAGGGATATTGCACTATTTTTGGGACTCTTACACCTAACATGGACAAAGAGTAGTACAGTTTAGCTATTAATTTGAAAAAAAACTGAAAAATAAAACAAAAAAGAAACTTTCCGGCCAGAGCAACATTGATTATAGAATTGTTCTTTCAAAGCCCTGGAAGAAGTTAAACAGTATACTTCCCACAAACATGACTGCAGCCACAAGAAATCGACAAACAAAAGGGGAAGGACCTAAAGTTGGGTTTCAAAAATCACTTTGACAAAATAATATAGCAATATCCAAAAACAAGAAGAAAAACCCAAAGGAGAAGGATGAATCTTTTTGTTTTTCTTCTTTCCTTCTAACATTTTTTTCTATATTTGGTAGAGAAGAAAGTAAACTTCATCCATGTAACTTTAAGTTTAAAATCAATATTAATTAGTCTAGTGATGGAATGAGCTAATTTGGGGGAAAAAGGTGAGGATAAAAGCTTTTCACTTTTAGCAACAAAACGTGCCTTTGATTTATTTCCTTTTCAGGAGCACTTCAGCAATATCACGAATCTTACAGAAAGCTATCATATCCACCACCAAGATATAAAAAGATTCTACTTTTCAACTTTCTGCAGCTCTACACCACCAATTCATTATAGAAATAAATAAAACAAAAGAAACAAAAACAAAATGGAAGAAACTTTCCACTCAGACCCACATTATCCACAGATCCCAACTTCTAGTATAAAGCATGACCAACCACATCAAAGGGACTCTGAAGAACTGAATAAAAAAGAAACAAGTCTTGAAACAACAGCAATACCTCAATCTCAAACTACTCGAGTCCACTATACAAATTCTACTTCAAAAAAAGCAAGTCTTGAATGTGAATTAAAAGATTGACATATAAAGCAGAGGCTAGTGAGTAAATACCTGTTTTGAATTAGAAGCCAACTGATCAGGCAAATCATTGCGGCGGCGAGAGCTAGTGGATCCAATACGTCTAGACATGGACCCACCATCAAATCTCTGAGACAATTGATGCTGCTGAATTGCCATTGATAAAGCTTGCCTATGAAGCAGCTCTTCTTCCATTAATGACCTCCTCTTTGATCTCTCATTCCTCTTACTCCTCGACCCTATTCCATTTTTGCCTGTTTCTTTTATATCCTTCTTCGTCATGCAAATAAATCTATTACCCATTTCTCAAAATTCAATCTTGCACAATACCCAGGATTTCTTTTTGCCTAATTGCCAGAAATCAGCAAAGCAGCCTGAAATTCAGTAATTTGTACAAGACCCAGAAACTATTTTGCCCAAAAGATACTGATATTTTTTTGTCTAAAAGATAAATATTCAACTAAATGCACAAACCCCAGAAATTATTTTGTCCAAAAGATTGAAATTCAATTAAATGGACAAAAAACAGATATTATTTTGTTCAAAAAGTGACCAAAAACTGCAATTTGGACACTGTAAATGGAGTTGCAGGTTCTTGGTATGCTAGAAGACGACGACGTTTTTTGAGGTAGCAGTAGATGGAAGTGGAAGCGAGGTGGAGTTTTTAATTCATTTAATTGAGGAGGAAAATCTGGAAAAAACAACTCAATTCAACTAAACAATTCAATGCTTCTTCGTATTTTCTCTCCTTCCACCCCCGCAACCCCCCC
>ML392608.1:0-20960 GCA_005239525.1 Nicotiana knightiana | reverse complement strand
TTTAATTGTGTTTTAGGAGTCTATTTATAGGTTTAGGGTGAACCCTAACCGTGTAGGAGACTTCTATTTCACTTGGGAAACACTTAAACTCGTCAAACTCGGACTTGGGCAACACTGGAGACCCCTGGCGTTTGGGCTCTAACGCCCCCCTAACGCCCCCCCTAACGCCAGGGGGGGCAAGGCGTTATGGATCTAATACCCCCCTAACGCCAGGGGGGCCTGGCGTTATGGCTGTAACGCCCCCCTAACGCCGGGGGGGAGGGGGGCAGGCTTCATGGGGCAAATGCCCGGCTATCGCCCGGGCGTCTCCTTTTGCGTATTTTTGACGTATTTGTATCCCTTTAGCTCCATTTCCATTTCCAATTCACCTACACATGAAATAAACTCCATTAAGAACATAACAAGTGTAATTCTATCATTAATGCTCATAAAATGTAAGGTATATCACATGTTAAACTATGCAATTTAGTCTCGCATCAGACACGAACGGCAGTTCCTGATGATGTTACCCCGAAGTACGTGTCGCAATGGTCAGAGACAGAGGCCAACGAGGAGTACATGCCGCAGTTAAGATGCCTACCGGAGAGGCCGTTGAATAAAGTTGACTTCGGTCAACGTTTTTGTAAACGGACCCGGACCAGGACCCGGACCCTGACCCGTGATTTGACGGTCCCGGAGGGTCCGTAGAAAAATATGAGACTTGGGCGTATGCCCGGAATCCAATTCCGAGGTCCCAAGCCTGAGTAATGAATTTTTTAAAGAAAAATGTTTTTTGAAAAATTTAAAGGTTTTTGAAAATGAAATTTGATGTGAAACCTGTGGTATCGAGCCCGTATCTTGGTTCCGGATCCTGGTACAGGTTCAATATGATTTATATGCTTTATCTGTGAAGTTTGGTAATAAACGGACTTGGTTTGGCGTGATTCGGGTCAAAAATGCAAAATTTGATGTTTAAAGAAGTTATGAGAAATTTTATTGATTTTGAAGTTTAATTCGATGTTTATGATGTTATTTTGATTACTCGAGTAATTCCGTAGGATGTTTTTGAGGTTGTGTGTATATTTGGTTTTGAGCCTCGAGGGCTCGGGTGTGTTTCAGATAGTGTTCGGGTCCATTTTCCCTCATTTTCCCCTGCTGTATCTGTCTGCTGTCCCTCCCTTCTATGCGATCGCATAGGCTTAGTCGCGATCGCATAGTGTTAATTTGGACCCCCATTTTTTCCTTCATTGCAATCGAATAACTCCATCCGCGATCGCAGAAGCTAGCCTGCCCTTTATACGTGATCGCGTGGAACATCTTACACCAACAGCTAATTCCTTCTACGCGATCGCGCTTCGATTCCCGCGATCGCGATTCACAAAACACCTGGGAAGAATATAAATTTGCAAAATCGGGGGTTTCACCATTTTTGACATATTTTGACTTCTACAACTCGGTTTTGGGAGATTCTTTGAGGGGTTTTCACACAAATCGAATGGGTAAGTGTTATTCCACTAGAATTAATTAGATTTCATGAATTAGTTCTTGTTTTTATCATTTAATGTGTGTTTTGGGTTGAGGGAATTGGGGGTTTTGAAAGAAAACTTCTAAAGTGTAAAATCATGATTTGAAAGACCAAATGTTATCGGAATTGGATAAATTTAGTATGGGTGAACTCGTATCGGAATGGGTAATTGGAAATTGTAAAATTTGTCGGGTTTCGAGGTGCGGGCCCAGGGGTCGACTTTTTGGTCGATTTTTTATGATTTTGTAAAGATTGAAACTTTATTATTCGGAATAGTTCCTTATACGTTTTATGTGTATTTTGAAGTTGTTTTAGTTGATTGTAAGCCGTCCGAAGGTCTTTCCGCCCGAGAAGTCTATCTTTGAGTACCGGGTTGTCGTCTTTGAGGTAAGTATCTTGCCTAACCTTGTGTGGGGGAACTACCCCTTAGGATTGAGTCTTCCTTGTTGATTGTAGTACGAGTATGCGAGGTGACGAGTGTGTACTTGTACTTATTTGTAATTAGATTTCCCTTTTAGGATTCGTAGATTATTATATTACCTATGTATGATTTGTAATTTTTACACTTGAATCCTTGGTTGCTAATTTCCTTCCTTCCTATTTAAATTAGAATTACTCATTTTTGGATTCTTTGTTGGCTATTTGACTTTACTGAGTATCCTACTTCTCTTATCATCATGCTATATTTTCTTCCTAGTTTGCCTAACTGACTATAATTAGAGTCATCTAGCCTTATAGTTGACTAGCCGTAGTTGGAACATTTATTCGTTGGAGTCGAGCATGACCGTGAGTCTTACATTGTGATTTATATGACTATTCCCTTAAGTGCTACTTAGGTCAAGTTGTTAGACATTTATGTCATTGGTATTTCCTTGATGTTGCCTATTATTGGGCCTTTTGTTTGAAGCCGAGTGTTATTCCGTGAAGTAAACTGTTTAGGTGAGATTGGTTATAGCTGTTTCCCTTGACGGGATGTTATGGTTATTATTACTGTTTATGTTGTTAATGATATAGTTTCTATTGTTGACTCCCTTGCCGGGATGTGATGGTTCCTATTACTGTTTAGGCTATTAATGATATGGTTTCTATTGTTGACTCCCTCGCTGGGATGCGATGGTTCTTATTACTGTTCATGCTGTTAATGATATGGTTTGTATTGTTGACTCCCTTGCCGGGATGTAATAGTTCCTATTACTGTTTATGCTGTGAATGATATCATTTGTACTGTTGACTTCCTTGCCGGGATGTTGTGGTTTCTATTACTAGTTAAGCTGTTAATGATAATTGTTGTATTGTTGAATCCGTTGCCGAGATGTTGTGATTTATGGGTCATATTGTTGGTTTCTCCTTGACAAACTATTGTTTATGATATTTAGCACGAGGGAACATTCTATGCCATGTTTATGTTATTTAGCACGAAGGATAATGCCGTGCCATGTTTATGTTATTTAGCACAAAGGATAATTCCGTGCCATGTTTATGATATTTAGCACAAAGGATAATGACGTGCCATGTTTATGTTATTTATCACGAAGGATAATGCCGTGCCATGTTTATGATATTTAGCACGAAGGATAATGCCGTGCCATGATTCTGTTATTTAGCACGAGGGGTCATTCCGTGCCATGATTATATTATTATTTAGCACGAGGGGACATTCCGTGCCATGATTATGTTATTTAGCACGAGGGGACATTCCGTGCCATGATTATGTTATTTAGCACGAGGGGATATTCTGTGCCATGTTATGTTTTGTTAGCACGAGAGGACATTCCGTGCCATGTTATGTTAGCACGAAGGGACATTCCGTGCCGTATTCATGCATTATTATTTCCGTCATTCTAGTTTGCCCTTTGTTGCATTTATTGGCAAGATTTGATATTCCTCCTGTACTGCGTGGAAAGTTTCGAGTGGCGGACCGAGTCCCGATGGATAAATCTTGCGGAGATTTTAAGTAAGGGATTTTTACTGAAAAGTACTATTGAAAAAGAAATGGTTTTGAAATGATTATATTTGAATGACTTTTACATCAAAGGTATATTTGAAAAGCACTAGTTTTGCCTAAAATGATATTTGGAAGTCATTTATTGAGAAATCCTCTTTGGAAAGCTTCGCAGTTTGAAAGAAACTATGTTATAAATAATCCTCTCTATTAATTATACTTATATCTACTTTTGGAGAAAGTATGTTTTCAAAGTAAACTCTTCCATACTAAATTTTTTTTTATTTGCAAAAGTTTTTCATATGAACTGCTGTTTAAAGATTTCTTCCAGTTATGGATTTTAATGGCTAGGGCCCGATGTGAACAAACCGACGTGGAGTTGACTTATCGGTGTCCTCTATTATATTGTGTTCCCTTTCGATTCAGCTTGTTTTGCTGTCCATCTTTCCGTGTATTTTTGTGTTGCTTCGTGATTTATTTATGTAATTTCCTTCCGCTTTATATTGTCATTGTGGTGGATTATCCTGAGAAGTGCTAGATAGATATAACGTTCGGTCATTTCTATATTCATGTTATCTATTGTGTAGACCAGTGGTGTCTTGACTAGTCCTCCTCACTACTCCAACGAGGTTTGTCTTGATACTTACTGGGCACCGCTGTGGTGTGATCATACTACACTTCTTCACATTTTTCTGTGCAGATCCAGGTATATATTGTAGTAGCTGTATGGATGATTGCCGAGGAGAGTCAAGGTAAACTGCTGCTGCGTTCGCAGGCGTCGTAGTCACTTTCTTTGTATTTATTATTCATACACTGTTGTATCTACTTCCAAACAGTTGTACTTAGACGTTATAGAAGATTCGTAGAGCTTATGACTTGTACTACCAATTTTGGGAAAGTGTGTACATTCAGTTGAGATTTTATATCGAGGCTGCCTTCTTTTTTTATTGTTGTTATTCAGTAACTGTTAGGCTTACCTAGTCCCTAAGACTAGGTGCCATCACGATACCCAACAGAGGGAAATTTGAGTCTTGAGAAGTTGGTATCAGATCCCTAGGTTCATAGGTGCTACGAGTCATAAGCGAGTTTAGTAGAGTCTTGTGGATCGGTACGGAGACGTCTGTACTTATCTTCGAGAGGCTATGGAGCTATTAGGACAATTTCACTTCCTTCATTCCTATCATGCGAGTTTATTGATCTTGAAGTTTGAAGTTATCGTTCCATTCTCTCACCGATAGTGAGGACACGAACGGCGGTTCCTAGTGATGTTACCCCGAAGTAAGTGTCGCAATGGTCAGAGACAGAGGCCAAAGAGGAGTGCGTGCCACATTTTAGATGCCTACCGGAGCAGCCGTTGGGGAGTCGACAATAGTTCTAGTTGGGGGACAGGTACTGGGGGTGCCTGTTGCTACCCAGGACTTCGGGAGGCCTGAGCGCATTTTTGAGTATAAGTAGTACATTGACTCAAGCAGGGTTGATACTAGTGCACTAATTGCTTCAGAGATCAGGGGAGGAGTTTAGACTCCCACCATCTACACTTCAGAGTAGCGAGGTCATATTGGTCAGTTCCAGTTATTATGGCAGCACGACATGTGGTTTCAGTTTCGCCAGTTAGAGCGCTCGTGGGACCGGGAGCGAGGGGACAGACGAGATCAGGGAGAGAGAGTTCAGGGAGGAAATGAGGCCTCGTAGATCGGAGGAATCTCCTGGCCCGTACTATGGAGGCAAGGTACGACACGGTAGAAGTTTTTTGGGGCAACCAGCTCAGTTTGCATTACCAACTTTGCATGGGATTTCAGGTACTCATGGGTCTCAGCGGATTCGTATGGTATGTTTTTCCACAGCCATGTCGGCAACGAGATTGTTTTTAGTGTGGAGATGTTAGCTACAGGGTGAGAGATTGTTCCAGGATTCAGGTAGGTATGTGGTATCAGGGTATTCAGGTGAGTAGAGGGCCCCTAAGAGGGGGAGACCTGACCCATTGTTGTGTTTCATATAGTAAAATGGAGGCCGATGGGCCAGATATCATCACACATGTATGTTTTGATGTGTTTCAGAAGGGAACCATTTGTATTTAATTATAGCTCTACTGGTCGGGACGAGTTCCCTAACTGTTGTTTTGTTTATGAGTAAGTTTCATGCTTTGCACTCTACTTTTGTGTTTCTCCTCTTGGGAGATTCTGTGAGTAGTAGCCCATGTCTATTGTTTGTCTCTATTCAGTATTGAGAGATATGAGACCAATAGTAAATTCCTGTTTTCCAGTACGGTAAGTTTGATGATATTCCTGAGTATTTTTGTTTACGAGTTGTGATTTTGATACTCCATCGAGATTGAGATCAGCTAGCATTATGATTCTATCAGCTGAGATGAATTAGTGGAGGAATTTCAATTGGCATGATATATTTTCGGTATGTGCATCAGAGTTGAGGGCGAGGTTCTCGTGATAATTGTGATCCGATATGTTTGGACCGGGCTAAGTACCACAGTGGAAATTTTATCAGGATGGTATCCTTGTGATTTGTTCATATGCTTTGCTTCTTCCTTGTTATATTGCTTTTGTAAGTCGGTATTGATAGAGAGTTGTGCCTATGGGCTTGTTTGATAATTCCTTTATATGTATCCATTTTCTTATTTAGTCATTTCGTTATGTGTTTTCTTTAGTTTAGTTTGCGGGATGTGTGCCTGGTGGCGTTAGTTGTGGCTTGGTAATTCGGGTGTTTAATAATGAAGTTTTTGTGTTCATTGCATCATTATCAGTATTATGGGGTTTGGATCAGAGTTCTTCAGATGTGAGGCTGATTGCCAATGTCGAGTTGATTTCGGGCAGCTATTGTATCAAAAGTGTTATATGAGCCTGTGTGTGATACACTGTATTGCGTGGATGTGCCTTGTGGGTGTAACCATGAGTTGATGTAGCTGATTGAGGCTAATGCCGGATATGGATTTAGAATCGGTTCTTTTGTAAATGAGTAGAGGGTGAGAAGTAGAGGTATGAGGCTTATCAGTGGGGATGTGAAGGCTATATTGCAGTTGTGATTGTTTCATCAGGCTTTCGTGGGTTGGGGTGACGTGGGATCACCCGCGGGTATGTGTTAGAAGTGTACAATCAGTGATTGGATATGTTCAAGGTGAATCCTGGCACGTTCGAGGATGAACGTTTGTTTAAGAGGGGGAGGATGTGATGACCTAAAAGGTCATCCCGTATTTTTCTAGCTAAAGGTCATCCCGTATTTTTCTAGCTAATTCTATGCTCCGAGGTTGTAAAAACCTCCTTCTATCTCACCTCGATTTACGTGCACAGCCCGGGCGTGTATCCGGGAAGCCCTTATGTGAAAAACTGATAAAAATGATAATTTTGTATTAGAAATTTGAATAAAGTTGACTTTGGTCAACATTTTTGGTAAACAGAACCGGACCCGTGATTTGACGGTCCCGGAGGGTCCGTAGAAAAATATGGGACTTGGGCGTATGCCCGGAATCGAATTCCGAGGTCCCAAGCCCGAGAAATGAATTTTTTAAAGAAAATTATTTTCTGAAAAATATAAAGGTATTTGAAAATGAAATTTGATGTGAAACCTGTGGTATCGGGCCCGTATCTTGGTTCCGGAGCCTGTTACAGGTTCAATATGATTTATATGTGTTATCTGTGATGTTTGGTAATAAACGGACTTGGTTTGGCGTGATTCGGGTCAAAAATGCAAAATTTGATGTTTAAAGAAGTTTTGAGAAATTTCATTGATTTTGAGGTTTAATTCGATGTTTATGATGTTATATTGGTGTTTTGATTACTCGAGTAAGTCCGTAGGATATTTTTGAGGTTGTGTGTATATTTGGTTTTGAGCCCCGAGGACTCGGGTGTGTTTCAGATAGTGTTCGGGTCCATTGGACCCCCATTTTTTCCTTCACTGCAATCGCATAACTCCATCCGCGATCACAGAATCCAGCCTGCCCCTTATACGCGATCACATATGGTTTCCCGCGATCGCGTAGCATATCTTACACCAGCAGCTAATTCCTTTTACGCGATCGTGCCTCGATTCCCGCGATCTCGATTCACAAAACACCTAGGCAGAATATAAGTTTGCAACATCGGGGGTTACACCATTTTTGACATATTTTGACTTCTAGAACTCGGTTTTGGGCGATTCTTTGAGAGTTTTTCACACAAATCGAATGGGTAAGTGTTGTTCCGCTAGAATTAATTATATTTCATGAATTAGTTCTTGTTTTTATGATTTAATGTGTGTTTTGGGTTGAGGGAATTGGGGTTTTTGAAAGAAAACTTCTAAATTGTAAAATCATGATTTGAAAGAAAAAATGTTATAGGAATTGGATAAATTTAGTATGGGTGAAATCGTATCGGAATGGGTAATCGGAAATTATAAAATTTGTCAGGTTCCGAGGTGCGGGCTCGGGGGTCGACTTTTTATGATTTTGTAAAGATTGAAACTTTATTATTCGGAATAGTTCCTTATACGTTTTATGTGTATTTTGAAGTTGTTTTAGTTGGTTGTAAGCCGTCCGGAGGTCTTTCCGCCCGAGGAGTCTATCTTTGAGTACCGGGTTGTCTTCTTCGAGGTAAGTATCTTGCCTAACATTGTGTGGGGGAACTACCCCTTAGGATTGAGTCTTCCTTGTTGATTGTAGTCCGAGTATACGAGGTGATGAGTGTGTATTTGTACTTATTTGCAATTAGATTTCCCTTTTAGGATTCATATATTCTTATATTACCTGCGTATGATTTTGTAATTGTTACACTTGAATCCTTGGTTGCTAATTTCCTTCCTTCTTGTTTAAATTAGAATTACTCGTTTTTGGATTTCGTCCGCTATTTGACTTTACTTGACTTGACTGAGTATTCTACTTCTCTTATCATCATGCTATATATTCTTCCTAGTTTGCCTAACTGACTATAATTAGAGTCATCTAGCCTTATAGTTGACTAGCCGTAGTTGGAACATTTATTCATTGGAGTCGAGCATGCCCGTGAGTCTTACATTGTGATTTATATGACTATTCCCTTAAGTGCTACTTAGGTCAAATTGTTAGACATTTATGTCATTGGTATTTCCTTGATGTTTCCTATTATTGGTCCTTTTGTTTGAAGCCGAGTGTTATTCCGTGAAGTAAACTGTTTAGGTGAGATTGGTTATAGCTGTTTCCCTTGACGGGATGTTATGGTTATTATTACTGTTTATGCTGTTAATGATATGGTTTGTATTGTTGATTCCCTTTCCGGAATGTGATGGTTCCTATTACTGTTTAGGCTGTTAATGATATGGTTTGTATTGTTGACTCCCTTGCCGGGATGTGATGGTTCCTATTACTGTTCATGTTGTTAATGATATGGTTTGTATTGTTGACTCCCTTGCCGGGGTGTGATGGTTCGTATTACTGTTTATGTTGTGAATGATATCATTTGTACTGTTGACTTCCTTGCCGGGATGTTGTGGTTTCTATTACTGGTTAGGCTATTAATGATATTGGTTGTATTGTTGACTCCCTTGACGGGATGTGGTGATTTTATGGGTCATATTGTTGGTTTCTCCTTGCCAAATTGTTATTTATGATATTTAGCACCAGGGAACATTCCGTGCCATGTTTATGTTGTTTAGCACGAAGGATAATGCCGTGCCATGTTTATGTTATTTAGCACAAAGGATAATTCCGTGCCATGTTTATGTTATTTAGCACGAAGGATAATGTCGTGTAATGTTTATGTTATTTAGCACGAAGGATAATGCCGTGCCATGTTTATGATATTTAGCACGAAGGATAATGCCGTGCCATGATTATATTATTTAGCATGAGGGGACATTCCGTGTCATGATTATGTTATTTAGCACGAGGGGACATTTCGTGCCATGATTATGTTATTTAGCACGAGGAGACATTCCGTGCCATGATTATGTTATTTAGCGCGAGGGGACATTCCGTGCCATGTTATGTTATGTTAGCACGAGGGGACATTCCGTGCCATGTTATGTTATGTTAGCACGAAGGGACATTCCGTGCCGTATTCATGCATTGTTATTTCCGACATTCTTGTTTTCCCTTTACTGCATTTATTGGTAAGATTTGATATTCCTCCTGTACTGCATGTAAAATTTCGAGTGACGGACTGAATTCCGATGGATAAATCATGAGGAGATTTTTATCAAGGGATTTTTACTGAAAAGTGCTATTGAAAAAGCAATGGTTTTGAAATGATTATATTGGAATGACTTTTACATCAAAAGGTATATTTGAAAAGCACTAATTTTGCCTAAAATGATATATGGAAGTCATTTATTGAGAAAGCCTCTTTGGAAAGCTTCGTAGTTTGAAAGAAACTATGTTATACGTAATCCTCTCTATTAATTATACTTATATCTACTTTTGGAGAAAGTATGTTTTCAAAGTAAACTCTTCCATACTAAAATTATTTTTATTTGCAAAAGTTTTTCATATGAACTGTTGTTTAAAGATTTCTACCAGTTATGGATTTTAATGGCTAAGGCCCGATGTGAACAAACCGACGTGGAGTTGACTTATCGGTGTCCTCTATTGTATTGTGTTCCCTTTCAATTCGGCTTGTTTTGCTGTCCATCTTTCCGTGTATTTTTGTGTTGTTTCTTGATTGATTTCTATAATTTTCTTCCGCGTTATATTGTCATTGTGGTGGATTATTCTGAGAAGTCCAAGATAGATGTAACGTTCAGTCATTTATATATTCATGTTATCTATTTTGTAGACCAGTGGTGTCTTGACTAGTCCTCGTTACTACTCCACGGAGGTTAGTCTTGATACTTACTGGGCACCGCTGTGGTATGCTCATACTACACTTCTGCACATTTTGGTGTGCAGATCCAGGTATATATTGTAGTAGCTGTGTGGATGATTTCCGAGGAGACTCAAGGTAACCTGCTGCTGCGTTCGCAGGTGTCGGAGTCACTTTATTTGTATCTATTATTCATACACTGTTGTATATACTTCCAAACAGTTGTAATTATAAGTTGTAGAAGATTCGTAGAGCTTATGGCTTGTACTACCGGTTTTGGGAAAGTGTTGGGATTTTATATCGAGGCTGCTAGCCTTCTTTTATTATTGTTGTTATTCAGTAACTGTTAGGCTTACCTAGTCCCTAAGACTAGGTGCCATCATAATACCAGACAGAGGGAAATTTGGGTCGTGATAGGCTCCCAGAAACACAACCACTGAGCTGAAATAACATATTACCCTTTTGCAGGGCCATAACAACAGCCACAACCAATTACACATGAAAGCATCTCGAATTACATTCGTAGCACCATTTCCATTCCTCAAATTCCTGATCTATAGCAAGCGCTTCACGATGTGCATGATTGAGTATGGAATGAACATAGGCATAAGACTCAAAGGAATAAACTCGCACGATGAGGAACCAAGAAGGGAAGTACTCCTAACAGCCCTGTCGCCTCTCGAAGATAAGTACAGACGTCTCCGTACCGATCCGCAAGACTCTACTAGACTTGCTCATGACTCGTGAGACCTACGGGAACCTAACACTCTGATACCATGTTATCACGACCCAAAATCCCTAAGGTTTTGATGGCGCCGGACATCAATGTCAGGCAAGCCAAATCATTAATTAATTGGAACAACTTTCCGGTTTTAAAACATTTATGAAAAACATTTCTTTTCCCTTAATTACATATTAACCAAATAAAAGTTTGTTAATTAAAAATAATGGTTTAAATATTACATTTAACAATTATACCCCAATACATATCCCAGAACCCGGTGTCACAAGTACATGAGCAATTTCTAAGAATCCAACAATCATTACAAGCCTGTCCGAAATACTACTGGACAAGGAAATTTAAATGAAATAAATATAGTACGAATGAGACTCTGTCAGCTGCAGATAGCCTTCGGATGATGGAGCTCGCCTAAGTCTCCGAATCATCCACATTGCTATGAAAGTACATGTGCAATAAAAATGCACAGCAAGTGTAGCATGAGTACAAAAACAACGTGTACTCAGTAAGTCACCTGCCTAACCTCAGAGAGGTAGTGACGAGAGGTCAAATTAGACACTTACTAAAGGTCCATTTAAAATATTTAAGAGTGACACTAAGCATGGTTTTACCATAGACAATTTATAATATAAGATTTAAACATATTTCAACTCCGTTCACATTTAACACTTCATATCTTCATCATATTAACAATTAATCAATATGGTGATTTAATCAAATAATAATAAATCGACGGGAAGGAACAAATTCTTCCAAAAGTCTTTTTGATAACTTTAAATCTCTGTCATTGGAATTGACAACTTAATATTTCAGGCCAGTGATCAGGCAAATATCATAGCGACTACGTAGAAAATATCATGCGCAAGCAATGCCGAGGGTCGAACGGCGCGGACCAACAATAATAAAATGTGCACTGCCGAGGGTCGAACGACTCGAACCATAGATGCATCTATTATCCCCACTCGCGAATCGATCATGCGACACGGTCAACATAAAAATAATAAGGCTCTCCTGCTCGCGAATCATACATGCGGCTCAGGTGCTCATATATACACATATTCACATAATACATCCTCATTTTTATCAAGAAGCAAGTTTTCTCAGGAAAGTGGTAAAAATCCTTTTTAAAAGAAACATGAAATATAGGTTTTGAAATCATTTGTTTTTGAAACTCATTTGTCAAGTTTAATAATATTCCACGACACAACCTAGTCCAGGTACACAAATATCCATAGAGATAAATTCTTTTCTAGAAGGTTAACAATATGAACTCTAGCTTTCTTTTAGACATTCAATTACGTTTCGGTCATATCAGCAGTTTAATATTACAGGAAGGGTTACAGGTACACACATGAAGCATGCTAGTGGGTCCTAGGCTACCCGGACATGGAATAATAGTAGCTACGCACGGACTCCCGTCACCTCATGCGAACGTAGCCCCCCGAAGATAATAACATGTACTGAATTAATCCACCTAGGGGGACGATTCCCCCTCACAAAGTTAGAAAGGATACTTACCTCGCACTGAAATTTCCATACTCGGCCTCCAAGCCTTTCTGACGACTCCAACAGACGCACAACGCTCCGAAACTACCACATAACGACAAAGCAATGAAAATTCATCCTAATACTCACAACAAATTCAAATTATATACTTTCCCAACCCCGCTCAATGAAATGACCAAAATGCCCTCGGGCCCACGTGCCCGGAATCCAAAATTCTCGAAGGTACATTCTACCCATAGCTTTACTAGTTCAAATATATAATTTACTCAAATATTCATGCTTAATTCGTGGCTAAAAATCCAATTCTACATTTTCTAGGTTTTTCTTCAAAACCCCAATTTCCTACCAATTTCCATGCCTAATCCATGCATATAATCTTGTATTTATCTAACAAAAGGAAGGAATTTACTTACCTTGACATTGGATGAAGGTATCCTATCTTGAATCTCTCCTAAAATCGCCTAAGCCATGAGGAAAATGAAGACAATGAACCAAATTTCTTGTTTTAAAAGATTCTGCACAGGCTGATTTCCGCACCTGCGGTCCTTCCTCCGCACCTGCGATCCCGCACCTGCGGCTTCCTCAACTTCAGCCCAAAATCGCACCTGCGCCCCACTGTCCGCACCTGTGACTTTGCAGGTGCGGAAATTTCATCACACCTGCGGTCCCCAGCCAAGCCTGCCCACTTTCGCACCTGCAGCGCTCAAGCCGCACCTACGGCCAAATCCTCGCAGGTGCGGTCACACCAGATGACAGCAATCTTGACTTCTTCAAACTTCAAGTCTTGATCAGTTAACCACCTGTAATCCACCCGAGTCCCCCGGGACCCCGTCTAATCACACCAACCTGTCCCAAAACATGACAGGGACTTGCTCGAGCCCTCAAATCACATCAAACAATATCGAAACCACGAATTGCACTCAAATCCAATTCTTTAAGAACTTAGGATTTCAAACTTCTACATCTGACGCCGAAACATATCAAATCACACGCGATTGACCTCAAATTTTGCACACAAGTCATATTCAACATTACGGACCTGCTCCAACTTCCGGAATCGCATTCCGACCTCGATCAAAACTTCCACTTCCGGTCGGATCTCTCAAAAACCTTCAAATTTCTATCTTTAGCCAAATGACCCCAAAATGACCTACAGACATCCAAATTCACTTCCGATCACGCTCCCAATTCCTGAATCACCATACAGAGCTATTCCCAGACTCGGAATCCCAAACAGATATCAACCTCACTGATATGCACTTCAAGCCCAAATTCATGAAATCCTTCTAAAATGCTAACTTCCACAATATACGCCGAAGCGCTCCCTGTTTATCCAAATTCTGAGCCGAACATACACCCAAGTCCGAAATCTTCATACAAACCTGCTAGAACCTTCAAATCCTGATTCGGAGGCCGTTTACTCAAAATTGCAATCTTAGTTGATTTCTCCAACTTAAGGCTTCTGAAATGATAAATTTTCTTTCCAATTCGATTCTAAACTTCCTGGAATTCAATCCCGACCACGCTCACGGGTCATAATACCTGAAACGGATCATAACTGCATACCCTTGCTGAATCGGCACCATGCATCGCATAACTCATCGTCTGACCACAATGGCGCTCCTTGAACCTTAATAGCCAAGGTCTACGAATCTGATGCTCCTGATGCACCTCATAACAATTATACAGACATCCTACTATAATGCTGGCGATACAACCATAACGGAGGAAATGCGTAGAAATTCGCACTCAACTGTAGAGTTAACAAATGCTTGAATACCTCATCTTGACTAGAATCGTCACTTTTATATGAACCTGAATGATGGTATTTGTTCTTTAATATACACTTCACATAACCTTATCGTACTGATCCCTGGTACGATAATATCGTCTCACCCGATATGAACTGCTCAAACAACAAATCACCCCAAACATGGCTAACAGCCTCACATGATACCGCATCGCCCAATAGGCCATAACTCGAACATGATAATAAGAAACGACCCAGGACGGAACTATTCAGCTCACGCAACTAATATGAATTCTTACTAGAAAATAGGAATAAAACACAAGAAAATAAATACATATTAACCCTTCTCATCATCACACTGTTGCGGCGTGCAACCCAATCCGAATAACATACCCGTGGCGACGTGCCACCCGATCCACATATAAAATTTACATAAGAAGATATATATATACGGAGCTAATTTGCTCACTATTACAATTTACTGAATATCGATCACAATCACACTAAGTGCATAATACCATCCTGGGGAGACTGATAAAGCTGTGGGCTACATAACTCAAGCACAACTGAGGTGCGATATATATATACACTCTGGATCTCAAGAGCTATCCTGCTCACATAACATCCCCCCTACGCGGGACCTCAACACACAAGAAATTATCAAGCCATTTCACAACTTGTACGACACAATCACAATAACACATAAATTTGACAAAGACGGAACAACACCCGCTGTTCTAATACCTTTCCATGAAAAACGCTCTACTGAAAGGAACATGCCTGGCTCATACGGATCCCATAATCATATTTAAATCCATCCACAAGCATCGAGCCACCTCGCTTGCACCAAACTAGGCTATTAGCTTTTAACTTGGTCCACATTAACCCACTTTCTCTCATAATACACAAGAACAATCATCATAGCCGGGACAAACACCCCACAATCCACAACCAAATGAACTTAACGCCCTCCAGGCGTTAATTCTCAATTCAGCAATATTTCACTTCTTCATACTCAGCCCAAATCTGAAATCCATCAAGTGACTACATGTCAGACTTTATACAATCTTTTCGCGGTCATGCTTCCATGACCTTCCACACAAGGCAACAAGTCTGCACATCTATAACACCGACCACAAAATACATCAAGAACCCATGACCAGGGTACAAAGCCTCTTTCACCGAATATCAATCTCAGGTGACACTGAAGATAACACCAGCTTACTCTGAACTTTCAAATCACGTTGTCTTGCTCTTCCGAGCTCATGACACTCTTATAAACATCGGACCTCAATCTCGATTCTTACTCCCAGTTACATACTGCTTCCCGCACCTAACATACCAATATGAGGTAGCGCAAGAATTCCATCATAACTTCCGAACCACCAATAGGGTGAACACTTCATCATATAGAAACTTTTTACTTGACTCAATTCAAGAGTACCATCTCAACACGCGAGTGAAATTCCATTATCACCCAATCATGCAAATCCTTAAGTAGTAGTTTATACCACCATAACCCTTCCGGGGTCCGCCTAAACCTGACAGGCCATAGCAATCAAATGCTCCCACATGAGATCCGTTACGACGGCCGACAAGCTCCGCACACACCGACACAAACCACATGCATAACTAAATCACATCAAAGGAACCGATCACTGCTACAATGTGCCATTTCAACCATGGCTAATCAATCTATCTTCTTTTAATTATCTTCAATTTCCTCAGGAATAATAACAACTTCCTTCAACCCATAGCAAACTCAACCCTCACTCATCCCGAGTGACCTTGATTCACGAGACTATGCTGCCCAAATCCCGCAACCCGTCCCATACCCTTCTGATAATCTTTTCTTCAATCCGGAGTCTGTTTCTCTCACTCCTCCAATATTATCCTGCATGCTGAAACATATCATAGAACATTCCAACCATCCTCCTTTTTCTCAGAGATTACTCTACAAAAGCTCGATTCTCGATCATACTGCTGCCTGAAATCCTTAAACGCCGCATTCTTAACTTTTGAACTCACAAGGACCGCTATAGAGAGTCACCCACTCTGACTGGCCCCGAATACAATCAACTACAAGGCTCTCCTAGCACATGAACACCTTTTTCAATGAAACACGTGACTGAGTCACTATCCTTACAACTCGCCCATGCCTTAAGCATAAATTCTGAATCTTCCAAAGCCTAACCCTGGCCCGACAGGGCCAACTTTTGCACATATTCGTCAAATCCCACGCACAATTACCATTTTTCTCCTTTTTCCTTATCCGAAATATCTTGCCAACACGCCGACAATCCTAAACCCCATGCAAAGACAATCCTACGACCCAACTGCAAATGGTGGGACTCCCCCACTTAACCTGAAGCTACTCCTTGCACCACTCTAGACCCTGCTGAGATCCTTTCTCCCTTGATAACACGATCTTGCTCCACCAATTCGTCCAATTCCTCCAAATCCTCTTGCTTGCACTCCCTAAACTCAAATTCTCTAGCATCATTCTCACATTCAGCCTCCTACCGACTAGGCAGTAGAACCCCTCACAGAAACTTGCCAACCCCGCCATTGCTAACATATTCCAAGAAGACAACCCACCTGTGGAAATCACCCGCGGACACCTTCCAATGACGTTGGAATGCACACTCCCTGCGACTTCAATACCCTATCCTACGCCCTGCTTCATTTACAAATTTTACTAGTCCGTCCGCTCCTCATGGACATCCATTAAATGCGCGACAATATCTTCAAGTTCCAAGATATACTACCGCTCCCCCACTTTGCGACTGCTCAATTTTTGCTTCTTACACCTGGCCTCCTAGAAATGGAACCACCGCCTAGCCTCACTTCAGAATCATTCTCTGTAGCTCTCAAACCAGCAGATCACCACGACTTCAAGCTCTCCGAAGATCATCTTTCTCTAGCTGCCTTTATTATCAACACTTATCTGATACTGAACCACCACACCTCACGGTCTCTGCCGACCACATTCTTAAATACTTCTTCCCAATACTCTGACCCCACGCAACCGAAGAAACCATAGCACCGAAAACCTTAACACATTCAATTCGATCAATGACGGCGACTTCACGTTACAGGTGCATATCCCACCTCACTTGAAGACACCAAGTCTTACTACTTCATCAATCCCAACCGGACCATTCATAACCCAAATGCCCTTCCTCTGCCAACACAAAAGCACTGAAATCTCGATATCAAACTCTGAGAGGACCTCCCTTCAAACCATTCATCACCCTCAACATACGGGCAAACATTCTATCATCATATCGACACCGCGCGACAATCAATTGCAAACACCATCAGTACCCCAGCACAACCTTAAGGCTCTCAGAAACACAACTACTGAGCTGAAATAACATATTAACCTTTTGCAGGGCCATAACAACAGCCACGACCAATTACACATGAAAGCATCTCGAATTACATTCGTAGCACCATTTCCATTCCTCAAATTCCTGATCCATATCAAGCGCTTCGCGACGCGTATGATTGAGTATGGAATGAACATATGAATAAGCCTCAAAGGAATAAACTCGCACGATGAGGAATCAAGAAGGGAAGTACTCCTGAAAGCCCTGTACCCTCTCGAAGATAAGTGCAGACGTCTCCATACCGATCCGCAAGACTCTACTAGACTTGCTCATCACTCATGAGACCTACGGGAACCTAGCGCTCTGATACCATGTTGTCACGACCCAAAATCCCTAAGGTTGTGATGGCGCCGGACATCAATGCCAGGCAAGCCAAATAATTAATTAATTGGAACAACTTTCTGATTTTAAAACATTTATGAAAAACATTTCTTTTCCCTTAATTACATATTAACCAAATAAAAGTCTGTTAATTAAAAAAAATGGTTTAAAGATTACATTTAACAATTATACCCTAATACATATCCCAGAACCCGGTGTCACAAGTACATGAGCAATTTCTAAGAATTCAACAATCATTACAAGCATGTCCGGAATACAACTGGACAAGGAAATTTAAATGAAATAAATATAGTACGAAGAAGACTCTGTCAGCTGCAGATCGCCTCCGGATGATGCAGCTCGCCTAAGTCTCTGAATCCTCCACATTGCTATGAAAGTACATGTGCAAGAAAAATGCGCAGCAAGTGTAGCATGAGTGCAAAAACAACGTGTACTCAGTAAGTTGCCCGCCTAACCTCATAAAGGTAGTGACGAGAGGTCAAATTAGACATTTACTAAAGGTCCATTTAAAATATTTAAGAGTGACACTAAGCATGGTTTTACCATAGAAAATTTATAAATCAGGATTTAAACAACTTTCAACTCCGTTCACATTTAACACTTCATATCTTCGTCATATTAACAATTAATCAACATGGTGATTTAATCAAATAATAAATCGACGGGAAGGAACAACTTCTTCCAAAAGTATTTTTAATAACTTTAAATCTCTGTCATTTCAATTGACAACTTAATATTTCAGGCAAGTAATCAGGCAAATATCATAGCGACTACGCAACAAATATCATGCGCAAGCAATGCCGAGGGTCGAACGGCACGGACCCAGAATAATAAAATGTGCACTGCCGAGGGTCGAACGACTTGAACCATAGATGCATCTATTTTCCCCGCTCGCGAATCGATCATGCGACGCAGTCAACATAAAAATAATAAGGCTAGCCTGATCGCGAATCATACATGCGACTCAAGTGCTCATATGTACAAATATTCACATAATACATCCTCATTTTTATCAAGAAGCATGTTTTTTCAGGAAAGTGGTAAAAATCCTTTTCAAAAGAAACATGTAATATAGGTTTTGAAATCATTTGTTTTTGAAACTCATTTGTCAAGTTTAATGATATTCCACGATACAACCTAGTCCAGGTACACAAATATCCATAGAGATAAATTCTTTTCTAGAAGCTTAACAATATGAACTCTAGCTTCCTTTTAGACATTCAATTGGGTTTCGGTCATATCAACAGTTTAATATTACAGGCAGGGTTACAGGTACACACATGAAGCATGCTAGTAGGTCCTAGGCTACTCGGACATGGCATAATAGTAGCTATGCACAGACTCTCGTCACCTCGTGCGTACGTAGCCCCTGAAGATAATAGCATGTACTGAGTTAATCCACCTAGGGGGACGATTCACCCTCACAAAGTTAGAAAGGAGACTTACCTCGCTCTGAAATTTCCATACCCGGCCTCCAAGCCCTTCCGACGACTCCTACGGACGCACAACGCTCCGAAACTACCACATAACGGCAAAGCAATGAAAATTCATCCTAATACTCACAACAAATTCAAATTATATACTTTCCCAACCCAGCTCAGTGAAATGACCAAAATGCCCTTGGGCCCACATGCCCGGAATCCGAAATTCTCGAAGGTACATTCTACCCATATCTCTGCTAGTTCAAATATATAATTTACTCAAATATTCATGCTCAATTCGTGGCTAAAAATCCAATTTTATATTTTCTAGGTTTTTCTTCAAACCCCAATTTCCTACCAATTTCCATGCCTAATCCATGCATATAATCTTGTATTTATCTAACAAATGGAAGAAATTTATTTACCTTGACATTTCATGAAGGAATCCTCTCTTGAAGCTCTCCTAAACCCTAATCCTCAATAAAATATAATGTTCAAAGAATTGAAACCCTAATTGAAACAATAAACTACAATACATCAAATATTGTAACACACCCACACACTAGAAATAACAAAGATCAATGTTATAATTCTAACCTTGATTTTTTTTTAGGTGGAGAAGGAGAGAGATAGGGGCGGCAGCGGGCGACGAGCAGTGGGCGGCGACCAAGGGGGAAGGTGGTGGCGCGGGGTGGGGGATGGGATTTGGGTGAGTGAAATAGAGAAGGGGAGGGAAAGAGAGAGTTGGGGAAATTTTGGGGAAGGAAATAAGAGAAATGGGGGAAAATCCGTTTATTAAATTAAATTATTTAATTAAAAAAAAACTATTTTTAACTATGTAATTACTTTTAATACATTATAATAGCATCTATGTAAAGTAATTTTTTAAGTTATATTTAAGTATATGAGTAATTTCATACACACGCATAAACTATATTGTAATTGATGATCAACCTTATACATTACTACGTACGAATAATTAATGAATTGATAAAGCAATATATATATATATATATATATATATAGAGACATACACACAGAGACACTTCACTGTAATACTATGACGTATATATAACTTATTATAGTATATGTTAGTGTGTGTATGTATATAACACACACTTCGTGGTGTTTTAACTACATATATATCATGTTATAGTATATGATGGTAGTATTCATTATTTGTATTACAACAGAGTTAATGAATTGCATTCATTCATTACTAGGTTATAAGTCGATGAATCAATTTACAAGTGTATAAATCCCTAAAATAACCCGATCATGTGTTCCTAGCGCTTCATGTTATATATATATATATATATATATATATATATATATATATATGTACATGAAGAGCTAGTAACACAGGGTCGAGTTATAGTATATGATACTGTATAACCTACTCAGATGCATCGTTGAATTATATATACGTTATAGTATTACAGTAAAGTGTCTATGTGTGTGTGTATATATATATAGTCGTATATATGTATAAATCCCTTAAATAACCCGACCATGTGTTCCTACTGCTTCATGTTATTGTATATCAAGCCAAAAGTTCCTAGTTGCAAACATTGTTATTGTTCTTGTGCCGTTACTTCCAAAG
>ML392606.1:62567-109476 GCA_005239525.1 Nicotiana knightiana | reverse complement strand
TGGACAATGAAATTTAAAACAAAATGAATACAATACGAGGGAGACTCTGTCAGCTGCGGATCGTCTCTGGATGATGCAGCTCGCCTAAGTCTCCAAAATACCACATCGCTGTGAAAGTACCTGTGCAATAAAAATGTGCAGCAAGTGTAGCATGAGTACGAAAATAACATGTACTCAGTAAGTATCCCGCCTAACCTTAGAGAGGTAGTGACGAAAGGTCGATTTGACACTTGCTAGAGGTCAATTTTGTATAATCAAGTGAGACACTAAGCATGAATGTCATAGGCCATTTATTTAATTATCAGGGATAAGGAATATCAGTTCTTCTTATGTTTAACACTTTAACACCTTCGTCATTTCAGTTGACAATTTAAATAATAATCAGGGATGAGAAACATCATACTTATTTCACATTTTACACATCAATTCTTCTTCTTTTTAACTGGCAATTAAGAATTTCCTTAGGCTGATAAACATATATAAATCACAGGAACACGCAGCAATTATCATGCGCAAGAAATGCCGAGGGTCGAATGGCGCGGACCAATAATAATAAACTGTGCACTGCCGAAGGGTCGAACGACTCGAACCATAGATGCATCTATTTTCGCCGCTCGCGAATCGGTCATGCGACGCGGTCAACATAATAATAATAAGGTTAACCTGCTCGCTAATCATACATGCGACTCAGGTGCTCATATGTACATATTCACATAATAAGTTCACATTTTTATCAAGAAATCAGTTACCCAGGAAAGTGGTGGAATTCTTCTTAAAGGAACACAAAAAAATAGCATTTAAATCTTTGTTTTGAAACTCATTTGCCAAGTTTAATAATATTCAATTATATAACCTTATCAGGAATACAATTATCCACGAAAGAGTCAATTCTCTTTCTAAATGATTAAGAACGGTACACTCTAGCCTTCTTAGGAATTAAACTACCAATTCAATAGCATGATCAATCTAATATTTATTTGCAGGATCACATTATATTTTATTGACAAGGTCACAAGTACGACAAGGAAAGCATACCAGTGGGTCCTAGACTACCCGGACATGGCATAATAGTAGCTACGCACGGACTCCCGTCACCTCGTGCGTACGTAGCCCCCGAAGATAGTAGCACATATTTAATTAGTTCACCTAGGGGGACAATTCCCCCTCACAAAGTTAGAAAGGAGACTTACCTCACTCCGAAATTTCATAATCGGCTTCCAAGCCCTTCCGACGACTCCAATAGATGCACAACGCCCCAAAACTACCAAATAACGGGCAAAGCAATGAAAATTCATTATAATACTCGTAACAAATTCAAATTATATACTTTCCCAACTCCGCTCAGTGAATTGACCAACCCTCGGGCCCACGTGCCCGCATTCCGAAATTTCTCGAAGATATATCCTACCCATAGATTTACTAGTTCAAATATATAATTTACTCAAACATTCATGCTCAATTCGTGGCTAGAATCCAAATTACTAAATTTTCTAGGTTTTCTTCAAATCCCACAATTTCCACAAATTCTCACACATAAATCCGAACCTAAGCCATGCATTTAACTTGAAATGAGTTGGAATAACTTACCTTGTTATCCTTGAAGAAAATCTCCCTTGAAGCTCCTCAAAATCGCCCATGCCAAGATGAAAATGGGAGAAGAAATGACAAAATTCCCGTTTTAAAACATTCTGCCCAGGGATATCCGCACTTGTGATTCCGCAGGTGCGCCCAAACTCCCGCACCTGCGGCCTCCTCAGCCCCAGCCAAAACTTGCACTTGCGCCCCATTTTCTGCATATGCGCCTTCGTAGGTGCGAAAATTCCACCGCACCTGCGCTCCCAACTAAGCCACCAAAACCTCGCACCTGCGGCGCCAAAGCCGCATCTGCGACCCAAGCCTTGCAGGTGCGGTCACACCAGATGACAACAACCTCAGTGTTTCTTCAACTTCAAACATTGATCCGTTAACCAGCCGGAATCCATCCGAGGCCCCCGGGACCCCGTCCAATTACACCAACCTGTTCCAAAACATAATACGGAGTTGCTCGAGGCCTCAAATCACATCAAACAACGCCGAAATCATGAATCGCACTAAAATTCAAACTTTATGAACTTGAAATTTCAAACTTCCACCTCTGATGCTGAAACCTATCAAATCACGTCCGATTGACCCCAAATTTTACACACAAGTCATATTTGACATTACGGACCTTCTCCAACCTCCGGAATCGCATTCCGACCCCGATATCAAAATTTCCACTTCCGGTCGGATTTCTTAAAAACCTTCAAATTCCTATCTTTAGCCAAATGACTTCAAAATAACTACGGACATCTAAATTCACTTCTGATCGCGCTCCCAACTCCAGAATCACCATACGGAGCTATTCCCAGGTCGGAATCCCAAACGGACATCAATATCATTGAGATGCACTTCAACCCAGACTTCGGGAATTTCTTCAAAATGCTAACTTCCACAATATATGCCGAAACACTCCCGGGTTATCCAAAGCCCGATCCGGACATATGCCCAAGTCCGAAATCATCATACGAACCTGCTGGAACCTTCAAATCCTAATTCGGAGGTCGTTTACTCAAAATTCCAATCTTAAACAATTTCTCCAACTTAAGGCTTCTGAAATGCAAAATTTCTTTCCAATTTGACTTCGAACTTCCCGAAATTCAACTCCGACCATGCCTATGAGTCATAATACCTGAAATGGAGCTACTCATGACTTCAACCCGCTGAACGACGCGCTAGAGCTCAAAACGACCGGTCGGGTCGTTACATTCCCCCCAACTTAAACAGACGTTCGTCCTCGAACGTGCTAAGAACTGCTCTGAAGTTATCTGAAATCACTGATTAACACCTCGTGCACCTGCCCGTGCTACCCCAACCCAGTTGGGTACATTAGCTTGATCAAATCTGAATATTTCTTCTTTTATCCATATAATAAGCTTAGAATCTAGTTCTAACACCTGAAATTCTCTGTCGGGCCTGATCCTAATATATAAACACCGCATCAACTACCACACGATATACCAGAACATGACTGCGTAATTCATCATCTGACCACAATGACACTCCATGAACCTTAATAGCCAAAATTCCACGAATCTGATGCTTCCAATGCACCTTACAATATATATACATACATCCTGCTATAATGCTGACGATACCATCACAACGGAAGAAGTGTGTAGAAATTCATAATCAACTACCGAGTTAATAAAATCATTAAATATATCCTCTTGACTAGAATCATCACCTCATTACAAACCAATAAGGTCACTGTCCTTTAATGTATTTCACATAATCTTATCGCACTTGATCCCTGATCCAATAATCTCGTCTTACCCAGTATGAACTGCTCATACAACAAATCACCCCAAACATGACCAACAGTCTCACATGACTCCACAACGCGCCAATAGGCCACAACTCGAACATGATACATAAGAAATGACTCAGGAAGGGACTACTCGACTCACGCAACTTATAGGAACTTTCACAGAGAATAGGAAGTAAAACACAAGAAAAATAAATATAGGAACCTTACTCATCATTACACTGTTGCGGCGTGAAACCCGATCCAAATAACATACCCGTGGCGACGTGCCACCCGATCCACACATAAAATTCACATAAGGAAATATACAAGGAGCTGAATTGCTCACTATTACAAATTACTAAATATCGGTCACAAGCACGCTAAGTGCATAATACCATCCTGGGGAGACTGATAAGGCCATATGCTACAAAACTCAAGCACAACTGAGGTCCGATATATATATATATATACTCACACACACTCTGGATCTCAAGAGCTATCCTGTTCACATAACATCATCACTATGCGGGATCTCAACACATAAGAAATTATCAAGCCGTTGACTTTTGAAGTCCAAACTCCGCCACATAAATTGAGACGAAGAGGGTATATTTTGACTCCCTTGTTTTCTTTGTTTATTTAGGCACAATCATAGTATCACATGAATTTGACGAAGACGGAACAACACCTGATATTCCAACACCCCTCCTTGAGGAGCGCTATACTGAAATGAACACATCTGCCTCACATGAACCCCATAATCTTGTTTAAATCCATTCACACACTTCAAGCCGATTCTGCTCGCACTGAACTAAGCTGATAGCCTTACCTGGGTCCAAAATAACCTACTTCCTCTCATAAAACGCAAGAACAACCATCATAGCCAGGACAAACACCCCACAATCCACAACCAAATGAACCAGACGCCTTCCAGGCATAAATTCTCAAATAAGCAATATTACACTTCTTTATACTCAGTCCAAATCTTCAACCCATTAAGTGACTACATGTCACACTCATACAATCTTCCTGTGGTCACGCTACCACGATCTTCCACACAAGGTAGCAATCTGCACATCCACCACTGGCCACACTAATGTTGTAAAACAAATCAAGAACCCATAACCAAGGTACAAAGCCTCTTTCACTGAATTTCGATCTCAGGACACACTGAAGATAACACCAGCTTACTCTGAACCTTCAAATCACTTTTTCTTGCTCATCCGAGCTCATGACATCCTTGTTAACACCGAACCGCAATCTCGATTCCTTGCTTCCAGTTACACACTATTTACTGCACCTAACATGCCAATATGAAATTGCATAAGAATTCCATCATAACTCCGAAACCACTAATAGGGTGAACACTTCATCATATAGAAATCTTTTACTTACTTCAATTCAAGAGAACAATAACAATACTCACGTGAATCCTCACAGTCACAATACATGCAAATCCTTAAGTAGTGGTCTGAACCACCATAACCCTTCCGTGATCCGCCTACACCTAATAGGCCATAGCACTTGAATTCTCCCATATGAAATCTATTATGACGGCCGACAAGCCCCGGGCATACCGGCCCACTCCACATACATAATTCAATTACACTGACGAAACTGATCACTACCGTACATGTGCCATTTCAACCATGGCTAATCAATCTATCTTTTTTTAATCATCTTCAATTCCCTCAGGAATAATAGTAACTTCCTTCAACTCATAGCAACTCAACCCTCACTCATCCCCAGTGACCTTGATTCACGAGACCATGCTGCCTAAATCCCGAAACCCATCTCATACCCTCCTGCAAATCTTTCTACAACCCGGAGTTTATTTCTCCCACTCCTAAAATACTATCATGCACGCTAAAAATAACATGGAGCACTCCAACCATTTTCCCTCTCTCTGAAATTACGCTGCAAAAGCTAAATTCTTAATCATACAGCCTTTAACCTTTAAACTCCGCGTTCTTAACTTTTGAATTCACTAGCACCGCTATTGAGAGTCACCCACTCTGACTGACCCCAAATACAATCAAATCCAAGGCTCTTCTAGCACATGAACACCCTTTTCAATGAAACACGTGACTGAGTCACTACCCTTGTAACTCGCATATGCCTTAAGCATAAATTCTAAATCTTTCAAAGCCTAACCCTGGTCCAATAGGGACAACTTTTGCACACATTCCTCAAATCCCACGCGCAATCACCACTTTACTCCTTTCCCTTAGCTGAAATAACTTGCCAACATGTCGACAATCCGCGACCCCATGAGAACACAATCCTTCAACCCAACTGCAGGTGGTGGGACTCCCCCACTTAGCTCGAAGCTACTCCTTGCACCACTCTAGACCCTGCTGAGATCCTTTTCCCTTTGTTAGCATGATTTTGCTTAACCAATCCATCCAATTCTTCCGAATTCCCCTGTCAGCATTCCCTCGCAGAAACTTGCCAACCATGCAACCGCTAACCTATTCACAAGAGATAACCCACCTGTAGAAATCACCAACTTTACCAGTCTGTCTGCTCCTCATGGACATCTACTAAATGCGCTACAACATCTTCAAATTCACCGCCACATTGCGTCCTTCTTCATTCCTTACAACTCCTCCCTGTTGTATCCAACCTTCCGCCGAAATAACCCACATTTCAACTTAAGTTCGTGGACCCAATCACCATCCACTAAAACTCTCAAACTTTTCCTCAAGATAGGCAGTTGTCTTACCACTGAACTCTTGTGCTACGCTGCCACTCTCCAAATTGTTAAACTCATTCCTTTAAACAACTACCTGACTTCCGTTCCTTACACCTGGCCTTTTAGAAATTTAGCCGCCGCCTGACACTTCTCACATGTCTTCCTTCATCGTATGCTGCCCAATTGCTGCCTCAATTTAATATCATTCTCTGTAGTGCTTAATCCAACCGTTCTCCACGACTTCAAACTCTCCGAAGATCATCTATCTCGAGCTGCCTTCATTATCAACACTTATCTAGTACTGAACCACCGTGCCTCACGGTCCCTAACAGCCGCTTCTTCAATACTACTTCACAACACTCTGACCCAATGCAACCAAAGAAACCATAGCACCGACAGACTTAACACATTCCATTCCATCAAGGACGACGATAACACATCACATGTGAATACTCCACCTTACTTGAAAACACCTAGTCTTACTACTTTATCAACGCCAACCGGACCATTCATAATCCAAATGCCTTTCCTCTTCCAGAACTAAAATGCTGAAATCTCGAAATCACGCCCTGAGAAGTCCTCCCTTCAAGCCATTCATCACCCCAACATATGGGCAAACATTCTATCATCATATCGACATCACGTGATAACCAGTCGTAAGCATCATCACTACCTGAGCATAGAATTAAACTCTCAGAAACACAGCTACTGAGCTGAAACAACACATTATCCTTCTGTAGGGACACAACAACATCCCCAACCAATTACACATGGAAAACATCTCGCATCATATCCGTAGAACCATTTCAATTCCTCAAATTCCTGATTCATAGCAAGCGCTTCGCGACGCGTAAGATTGAGTAGGAAGAAACATAGGCATAAGCCTCAAAGGAATCGAATCGCATGATGAGGAATCAAGAAGGGAAGTACTCTTAACAGCCCTGTAGCCTCTCGAAGATAAGTACAGACGTCTACGTACCAATCCGCAAAACTCTACTAGACTTGCTCATGACTCGTGAGACCTAAGGGAACGTAGAGCTCTGATACCATGTTGTCACGACCCAAAATCTATTAAGGTCGTGATGGAGCCGGACACCATCGTCAGGCAAGCCAATCATTAATTAGTTGAAATAAATTCATGTTATAATATTTTTGAAATCATTACCTTTCACTTTATTACATGATAACTAAACAAAAATTTGTTAAGTAAATACGATGGTTTAAATATTCCATTTTAGCAAATATATCCCAAACATGTCCCAGAACGCGGTGTCACAAGTGCATGAGAAATTTCTGAGAATTTATACAATCATTACAAAGCTTGTCCGAGATACAAATTGGACAATGGAATTTAAAACAAAATGAATACAATACGAGGGAGACTCTGTCAGCTGTGGATCGCCTTCGGATGATGCAGCTCGCCTAAGTCTCCAAACCAGCCACATTGTAAACAACATGTACTCAGTAAGTATCCCGCCTAACCTCAGAGAGGTAGTGACGAGAGGTCGATTTGACACTTGCTAGAAGTCAATTTAGTATAATCAAGTGAGACACTACGCATGAATGTCATAGGCAATTTATTTAATCATCAGGGATAAGGAATATCAGTTCTTCTTATGTTTAACACTTTAACACCTTTGTCATTTCAATTAAAAATTTAAATAATAATCAGGGATGAGAAACATCATACTCATTTCACATTTTACACATCAATTCTTCTTCTTTTTAACTGGCAATTAAGAATTTTCTTAGGCCGATAAACATATATAAATCACAGGAAATACGCAGCAATTATCATGCGTAAGAAATACCGAGGGTCGAACGGCGCGGACCAACAATAATAAATCGTGCACTGCCGAAGGGTCGAACGGCTCAAACCATAGATGCATCTATTTTCCCTGCTCGCGAATCGGTCATGCGACGCAGTCAACATAATAATAATAAGGCTAACCTGCTCGTGAATCATACATGCGACTCAGGTGCTCATATGTACACATATTCACATAATAAGTTCAGTTTTTATCAAGAATAAGGAACACAAAAAAATAGCATTTAAATCTTTGTTTTGAAACTCATTTTCCAAGTTTAAGAATATTCAATAATATAACCTTATCAGGAATACAATTATCCACGGAGGAGTTAATTCTTTTTCTAAATGATTGAGAAAGGTACACTCTATCCTTCTTAGGAATTAAATTACCAATTCAATAACATGATCAGTATAATATCTATTTGCAGGATCACATGATATTTTATTGACAAGGTCACAAGTACGACAAGCAAAGCATGCCAGTGGGTCCTAGACACCCGGACATGGCATAATAGTAGCTACGCACGGACTCCCGTCACCTCGTGCGTACGTAGCCCCCGCAGATAGTAGCACATATTTAATTAGTTCACCTAGGGGGAAAATTCCCCCTCACAAAGTTAGAAAGGAGACTTACCTCGCTCCGAAATTCCATAACCGGATTCCAAGCCCTTCCGACGACTCCAATGGATGCACAACGCCCCAAAACTACCAAATAACGGGCAAAGCAATGAAAATTCATTTTAATACTCGTAACAAATTCAAATTATATACTTTCCCGACTCCGCTCAGTGAATTGATCAAAATGCCCTCGGGCCCACTTGCCTGCATTCCAAAATTTCTCGAAGATATATCCTACCGATCGCTTTACTAGTTCAAATATAAAATTTACTCAAACATTCATGCTCAATTCGTGGCTAAACTCCAAATTACTAAATTTTCTAGGTTTTCTTCAAATCCCACAATTTCCACAAATTCTCACACTTAAATCCGAACCTAAGCCATACATTTAACTTGAAATGAGTTGGAATAACTTACCTTGTTATCCTTGAAGAAAATCTCCCTTGAAGCTCCTCAAAATCGCTCATGCCAAGATGAAAATGGGAGAAGAAATGACAAAATTTCCATTTTAAAACATTCTGCCCAGGCCGATATCCGCACCTGCGATCCACCTCTCGCACCTGTGATTCCGCAGGTGCGCCCAAACTCCCGCACCTGCGGCTTCCTCAGCCCCAGCCAAAACTCGCACATGCGCCCTATTGTCCGCATCTGCGCCTTCGCAGGTGCGGAAATTCCATCGCACCTGCGCTCCCATCCAAGCCACGAAAACCTCGCACTTGCGGCACCAAAGCCGCACCTGCGGCGCAAAAGCCGGACCTGCGGCCCAAGCCTCGCAGGTGCGGTCACACCAGATGACAACAACCTCAGTTTTTCTTCAACTTCAAACATTGATCCGTTAACCACCCGAGTCCCTCGGGACCCCGTCCAATTACACCAACCTATTTCAAAACATAATGCGGACTTGCTCGAGGCCTCAAATCACATCAAACAACGCCGAAATCACTAATCGTACTAAAATTCAAACTTTATGAACTTGAAATTTCAAACTTCCACCTCCGATGCCGAAACCTATCAAATCACGTCCGATTGACCCCAAATTTTTTACACAAGTCATATTTGACATTACAGGACCTGCTCCAACCTCCTAAATCGCATTCCGACCCCGATATCAAAATTTTCACTTCCGGTCGGATTTCTTAAAAACCTTCAAATTCCTATCTTTAGCCAAATGACTTCAAAATAACCTACAGACATCCGAATTCACTTCCAATTAAACTCCCAACTCCAGAATCACCATACTGAGCTATTCTCATGCTCGGAATCCCAAACGGACATCAATATCACTGAGATGCACTTCAACCCAGACATAGGAAATTTCTTCAAAATGCTGACTTCCACAATATACGCCGAAACACTCCCGGGTTATCCAAAGTCCGATCCGGACATACGCCCAAGTCCGAAATCATCATACGAACCTGATGGAACCTTTAAATTCTGATTCGGAGGTTGTTTACTCAAAATTCCAATCTTAGTCAATATCTCCAACTTAAGGCTTCTGAAATGCGAATTTTCTTTCCAATTTGACTCCGAACTTCCCGAAATTCAACTCTGATCATGCCTACGAGTCATAATACCTGAAATGGAGCTGCTCATGACTTCAACCCGCTGAACGACACGCTAAAGCTCAAAACGACCGGTCGGGTCGTTAGAGTAGATGTAGAAGAGAAGCATTGGGATTTATATAGATGTATAATGAGACTTTGTTAATATCACATAGTGAAATGATTTCGAGTAGATTTTGATAATATAGTGAATTTGGTAATAAAGTCAATTTGGTTTTGGAAAATTAGAAGAATATTTAAGTATTTTCTTAAAATGGTTGGAAATTCAAGATTTAAACTAGATTTTCTGAAACCATATTCCATTTGCAGAATTTGGAAAGTATTAAGACTGAAGTATAGTTGGGTCACTAACAAAGTTAGAATAAGAGAAATTAAATCTTCTTCTTTTATTTTATTTTTTTCAATGTATTAATTAATAATTTTATTATTTAGACATTTGAAGTAACCCCAAGGCTAAGATGTATGTAGTTATTATGACAATTACCATATTAGACTTTAAGTAGTTACGCTAGGTATTATTCCAATATGTTATAATCAAAAACTAATTATTATTTAAGACTATAGTTATTCTATTTTTCATTAGTGTAAATTTGGGTGAAAAAAGTTGAACTTTTTTGGGGGGAAAACCCTTGTAAATGGTAGTAAGTTTACAAATTATGCTGTTTATTTCTAAATATGAATCTTTTAAGTTGATGTTATTGCATTATCCCTAGAATCTAATATTCCTATTTTATAATTATACATTTTTACAAGAATATTCATATCGAATAAAGAAGAAGACGAGTTATGTTAAATGAATAAAGATATCGATAGGTTTGTTGAGTATACATGTCAACTTTAGAGATGATCTAAACTTTTGTACATGTACCAAAGGAGTAGAGAACAAAGATGGATGATAAATTTGTTCTTTGCGTATTCATTGGATATGGAGATGAAGAGTTCGGGTACAAATTGTGGGATCCGATAAAGAAGAAGGTCACTAGAAACAGAGATGTAATCTTCTGAGAAAGTGAAGTTGGAGCTGTAGATGATCAGTCAGAGAAGGCCAAGAATGATATAATTCCTAACCGTGTTACCATTCCTTCTACTTCAAACAATCCCATAAGTGCAGAAAGCAGGGCCGACGAGGTTGCCGAGCAGGGGGAGAAACTTGATGATGATGTCGAGCAAGTGGAGCACCCCACTCAGGGAGAAGAACAACCTCAACCTCTGAGGAGATCAGAAAGGCCATGGTATAGTCATGCAATTACCCTTCCACAGAGTATGTCCTCATCAGTGATGAGGGAGCGCCAGAAAGTCTTAAAGAGGTACTGTGCCATCCAGAAAAGGACCAGTGGATGAAATCCATAGAAGAAAAGATGGAATCTCTACAAAAAAATGGCACGTACAAGCTGGTTGAACTTCATAAAGGTAAAAGGCCACTCAAATACATGGGTCCTTAAACTCAAGAAAGATGGAAATGGAAAGCTACTCAGATACAAAGCTCAATTGATGGTTAAAGGCTTCGAACAGAAGAAAGGTATTGATTTTGACGAAATTTTCTCACCTGTTGTCAAAATGACTTCTACTCGAACAATCTTGAGCTTAGCATCTAGCCTAGATCTTGAAATGGAGCAGTTGGATGTGAGAAATGCATTTCTTCATGGAGAAATACATGGTGTGCAAATTTAATAAGAGTCTTTATGTGTTGAACCAGACACCAAGGCAGTGGTACATGAAGTTTGACTCATTCATGAAAAGTCAAACATACATAAAGACCTATTCTAATCCATGTGTCTACTTCAAAAGATTTTCCAATAACAACTTTATTGTATTATTATTGTATGTGGATGACGTGTTGTTTGTAGGACAAGACAAAGATCTGATTGCAAAGTTGAAGAGAGATTTGTCTAAGTCATTGATATGAAAGACTTGGGCCCAGCGCAACAAATTCTGGGGATGAAGATAGTTCGAGAGCGAACAAGCAGAAAGTCGTGGCTATCTGGAGAAGTACATTGAGAGTGTACTGGAACACTTCAACATGAAAAGTACTAATCCAGTCATCATACCTCTTGTTAGTCAACTGAAGTTGAGCAAGAAGATGTGTCCTACAAAAATGGAGGAGAGAGGGAACATGGCTAGAGTTCCTTATTCTTCATCACTCGGAAGCTTGATGTATGCAATGGTATGCACCAAACTTGATATTTCTCATGCAGTTGGTATTTTTAGTAGGTTCCTTAAAAATCTTGAAAAAGAACATTAGAAGTCAAGTGGATACTGAGGTACCTGAGAGGTACTACTAGAGATAGCTTTTGTTTTGGAGGATTTGGTCCAATCTTGAAGGGCTAAACAAATGTTGATATGGCAAGTGATGTTGATAATCGTAAATCTACTACTGGATACTTGTTCACATTTTAGGGGGAGTTGTATCATGGCAGTCGAAGTTGCAAAAGTGTGTCACTCTCTACAACTGAAGCAGAGTATATTGACGTTACAGAAGCTGGCAAGGAGATGGTATGGCCGAAACGGTTTCTTCAAGAACTTGGATTGCACCAGAAAGAATATATAGTCTATTGTGACAGTCAAAGTGCAATAGGCTTCAGAAAAAATACCATGTATCATGCAATAACAAAGCATATCAACGCGCGATAGCACTGGATTGGGGAAAAGATAGAGGATGGATCTATGTAGGTCAAGAAGATCATACAAGTGAGAATCCTTCAGATATGCTGACCAAAGTGGTACCAATAGACAAGTTCGATCTATGCAAAGAACTTGTCAACATGTGCTCAACGTAGAAACCCCGGTGTTACCTTCTTCATGTGAATGGGTGTAATGACCCGACCGGTCGTTCCGAGAGTTTAGCCCGTTTCCCAAATTTCGGCTTCATTTCTTGTGTGGTTCATCTCTTTTGTGTGGCGTTGGGTTGGTTGACTTGAGTTCAGAGTGGTCGTGGTGAGAATTAAGGAACTTAGCCTCTAAAATGAGCTCAATAGTTGGAAAAGTCAACGGGAGTTGACTTATAGGTAAACAGCCTCGAAATGCAGATTTTATGGCTCGGATAGCTTCGTTAGGTTATTTGTGACTTAGGAGTGTGTTCGGAATGTAGTTTTGAGGTCCGGTATAGAATTAGGCTTGAATTGGCGAAAGTTAGTTTTTGGCGATTTCCGGTCGGCAGTGGAAAATAAGCTATCGAGGTTGGAATGAAATTCCGGAAGTTGGAGAAGGTTCATAGCGTCATTCTAGATGTGTGTGCAATTTTCATATCATTCGGACGAGGTTTGGTTTGTTTCGGCATCGTTAGTGAATTTCAGAAGTTTGAATATATTTAGGCTTGAATCATGGGTTGATTAGGTGTTTCGATGTTATTTTGGTGTGTTCCGAGAGTTCGACTAAGTCCGGGTGATCATTTATGTCTTGTTTGTATTTTTGGTTGGGGTCTTGAGGGCCTCGGGTTGAGTTCGGATGGGTAATGGCATAATTTTTGGCATTTTGAAGTTGCTGGTGTGAAACTTTCTAGGGTTTCTGCACCTGCGGATGGGGGACTGCAGGTGCGAGCCCGCAGAAGCGGATAAGGCTCCGCAGATGCGGAAGTTGGCTGGATCAGCAAAGGCCGCAGGTGCGAGACTTGGACCGCACCTGCGGAGTCGCAGGTGTGGAGGATATGTCGCAGGTGCAGAAATGGCCTTTAAGTGAATTCTCGCAGGTGCGCACCTGGGACCGCAGGTGTGAGAAAAGGGCCGCAGGTGCGGTCATCGCTGGGCAGAACCTATAAAAAGAACCCTTAGCGAATTTTGGTCATTCTTTCACCATTCTTATTCGGGTTTGAAGCTTTTGAAGGGTTTTGAAGAGGGAAATCGATAGTTCTTCATTGAGGTAAGGATTTTGGACTTAAAACTCGTTTATATGTGATTAAAGGTCGGATTAGTGGTGAAAATTTGGGGAAAACAGTGCTAAAATAGGTAATTAGGGCTTGTGGTTTAGAGACCTTAAAATGGGAATTTGAGGGGTCATTTGGACTCTGATTTCAGTATTCTTGGTATGTATAGACTCGTGGGAGGACGAGGATTTTTGTGGCGTAAATTTCATCGAGTTTTGAGAAGTGGACCCGGGGTTCGGGTTTGATCAATTTCGGGATTATGAGCATTTTTGATAATGTTCGATTAGGGTTCGTTCCTTGGCATATTATAATGATATACATCTGATTTTTGGTAGATTTGGAGCACTCGGAGGCCGAATTTAGGGGCAAAGGCACTGCGGAATAGTATTTTAGCCGGTTTTGAGGTAAGTAACGTTTCCAAACTTGGTTTTGAGGGTTTGGAACCCCGAGCTAAATGATTTATGACTATAATTGAGGTGACACACATGCCAAGTGACGGGCGTGCGGGTGTGCACCGAGTATTTGTGGCCTGGCTTATCCCATGGCATTTGTCTAGTAGTTATTACTGATCGATATCCACACTTCTATTAATGTAGTAATTGTGAACCTGTTAGAAATCATGTTAAGTATAAATGATAGGCTTCACGTCGAAAATGCTGAGACCCGAGTGGTCGTATATTACTGTCTCATTTTGTGATTATTTGATTTCATATACTCAGTCCTGTTATAGCATATCATTTCATACCTCAGTCTCAGTATTGTTAATTATATGCATACTTATCATTGTTTCGGGCTGATGGAGGCATCTCTGATCCATGTGAGTGAGACTGGAGAGTAATGACTGAGTGAGGCCGAGAGCCTGTAATTGAGACAATTATGAGATCAGACTGCACACCGCAGCGATACTAAATCATGCCTTCGTTGGCATGATATAGCGCTTGGGCCACTAGGGCCCCTCCGGAGTCCTTACACCCCAGTGAGCGCATTGATGTTGAGAGATGGATTTTCCCTGGGCATGGATCGTGTCCAAAGTGGATGTTATGTAAGGGATGGATCGTCCCTGGACATGGATCTTGTCCGAGTGTTGTATTCCGGAGATAAACTTTCTCCGTAGGGTTGGGTTGGCCTTTTTCCTTAGTACGGAGTGACTACGGTCACCAATGATTATGTACATTCGGGGATGGACTTTTCCCTAGGCCTGAGAGCCATATACGGTACTGAGTGGACTGTTGTGTGAAGGTTGTGATCACTATGTGCATATCCACACTGGTTTCATACATATATTTTACGATGGCATGTAGAGTATACTGGCATAATTGGCATATTTACTAATTTTGATAAACTGTTAGCATGTATAATTTATGTATACTGTTTATTGTAAGATTTTGAGGTTTTGTCCATCACTACCTCTCAGCCCATAGTTTGGGTTCGTTACTTCTGAGTTGGTGTACTCACGTTAACCCTTGCACTTTGTGTGCAGATCCAGGTACACCGGGACCCGGTAGTGGATATTGAGCAACTGTCATAGTTTTCATTGGAGTTGTCGTGGTAGCAGTTGGCGATCGCGGCCTCGTCTTCTCTTCCTTATTCCACATATTACACTTATTTTGAGACTATGTTGTTTATTTCTTCATTTCTCTATTTTATGATATAGCAGCTCATGACTAAGTGACGCCGGATCCGGGGTTGGAGATTTTAAATTTTTGTTTCAAATGTTGTTTTTAAACTTCAGACTCTTAGTATTATCAATAATTTTGTTTAAAATTGTGTTTTTACTGGAAATTTAATTTAGCATAGATAAAAGGGGCGGCTTGCCTGGGTCCATGACATGCGCCATCACGACTCCAAAATCGGGTCGTGACAAGTTGGTATTAGAGCTCTAGATTAAATAGGTCTCACCAGTCATGAGCAGGTTTAGTAGAGTCTTGCGGATCTGTACGGAGACGTCAGTACTTATCTTCGAGAGGCTACATAAACTTTAGGAAAAATCCCACATTATTGAAATATGTCGTGCGACTCTGTTGAATTCTGGAACTAAACTTCTGTATTTTTCATTCTCCCACAGATGGTGAGGACTCGTGCTACTGATCGTGGTGATCAGACACCAGCAGGACCAGCTGGAGGTCGAGGTCGTGGTCGAGGCCGTGGCAGAGGGAGGGTTGCAGCCCGCTCAGCAGTCAGGGCAGTACCTGTGGACCCTCTCACTGCTCAGGATCAGGTCCCCAAAGTTGAGATCCCAGCGGGACAGGCTTAGGCACCAGCAGTTCCTATTGTGATTTCGGGTCTCCAGGAGACCCTTGCTCAGATTCTAACCGTGTGCACCAGTCTTGCACAGGCAGTCACCATGTCTACTACTGCCGCTACATCTCAGGCCGGAGGAGGCACGCAGACTCCAGCTGGCCGGACACCTGAGCAGGTAACTCAAGGGCTTCAGACACCGGGGACAATTCCAGTCTAGCTGGTTGCCCCAGCCCGGGATTTTGTGGTCCCAGCTTTGGCAGATGACGAGCAGCGCAGGTTAGAGAGGTTTAGTAGACTCTAGCCTCGGACTTTTAGTGGTACTGAGGGCGAGGACGCCTAGGGCTTTTTGGACAAGTGTCAGATGATCCTTCACACAGCAGGGATACTAGAGGCTAGTGAGGTCCCATTTACTACCTTCCAGTTCATAGAAGCTGCACTCGCTTGGTGGGAGTCCTATGAGAGGCATAGGCCTGCTGATGCAGCGCCCCTCACCTGGCGTCAGTTCTCCATTTAGTTCCTGGAGAAGTATATACCGCAGTCCCGTAGGGAGGAGTTGTGCAGGGAGTTCGAGCAGTTGCGCTAGGAGGACATGACTGTGACGCAGTATGAGATGAGGTTCTCCGAGTTGGCCCGTCATGCTATTTGCCTAGTTCCCATGGATAGGGAGAGGATTAGGAGGTTCGTTGATGGCCTCACTTATCAGCTACGGATTTTTTTGACCAGGGAAAGGGTATCTGACGCTTCTTTTGAGGAGGTGGTTGACATTGCCAGAGAGATTGAGTCGGTTCACCGCCACGAGCGGATCGAGAGGGAGGCCAAGAGGTCTCTAGGATCTGAGAGTACTGGTGGGGTTCCTTAAGGGGGGAAGCCTCAGCCCGACAGAGGCCGACCATTCAGGCAGGCTCAGCCAGGTCGCTCAGGTTATCGTGGTGGATCAGTTGGTCATGATCCTCATAGTTCGCAATAGGTGCACCCATCTTTCAGTGCCCTGCCAGCTTAGAGTTCATCTTGGACACCATTGATTGAGAGTTCATCTATGCCTGGTTCTTCCAGTGGTTATCCTGGTGCTAGGGGTTCCCTTCAGTCCCCAGTGCCATTCTCCGAGAGAGGTTGCTTTGAGTGTGGATATGTGGGCCATATCAAGAGGTTTTGTCCCCGTCTTGTGAGAGGTACTTATCAACAAAGGAATCAGCCCGCGGTTTCAGACTCAGTAGCTGCACCGCCCGCCCAGGCAGCTAGAGGTGGGGGTCAAGCAGGTAGGGGTCGCCCTAGAGGGGGAGGTCGACCCGGTGATGAGCAGGCCCGATTTTATGCATTTTCAGCCAGACCGGATGAGATGGCTTCTGATGCCGTGATCCCAGTTATTGTCTCAGTCTGTCACGATAAGCTTCAGTTTTTATTTGATTTCGGTTTTTCATATTCACATGTTCATCATATTTTAGCCCATTCTCTGGTTACGCCCCGTGAATCTTTTGTTACATTTGTTCATGTGCTCGCCCTTGTGGATGATGTTGTTGTTACTGATCACGTGTGTCAGTTGTGTGTGGTACCTATTGGGGGTCTGGAGACACGGGTGGATGTGCCATTTCTAAGTATGGTCGGTTTCGACATAGTTTATTCAGATAAATGATGATACTTTTAGGTATGACTTGATGTAGGTGTTTTGCACCGAATCAGATTGTTTGACTCCGTAGAACTATTGTGAGGGTGTCAGTTAATGGCTATTGGGTTGTCTATGTTCTGGGATGATCTAGGAGTTACCCGTCCCTGCTTTGGGGAGCAGCGATTCGTTGGTTTTATGCACACATGGTGCGGTTCTGTTGTGGCCTTCTAGAGGAGTTGATTAATGTAAAGTAGTTGGGTATCATAGAGTTTGGACGTATGAGTTGTGTTCTTTCAAATTCATGTGATTTGGTTAAGGTATATACGGTGTGTGGAGGCGTGATTCTAATCTTATAGATGAGTTCTAACGTGTAATTTGGGTTCTAAGGCGTAAGGGATTTGGTTGGATATAGTGGCATTCGAATGTGTTGTATTATTAGATCGATGTGGGGTAGGGTGACATGGGGTCACCCCCGGGTATGTGCATGGTAAGTTTATTCGGCCGCTTGATGGCTCTTGGCACGTTCGAGGATGAACGTTTATTTAAGAGGGGGATAATGTAACGACCCGGCCGGTCGTTCCGAGAGTTTAGCCCGTTTCCCCTATTTCGGCTCCATTGCTTGTATGGTTCATCTCTTTTATGTGGCGTTGGGTTAGTTGAATCGGGTGCGGAGTGGTCGTGGTGAGAATTAATGCACTTAGCCTCTAAAATGAGCTCAATAGTTGGAAAAGTCAACCGGGAGTTGACTTATAGGTAAACGACCTCGGAATGCGGATTTTATGGCTCGAATAGCTTCATTAGGTGATTTAAGACTTAGGAGTGTGTTCGGAATGTAGTTTTGAGGTCTGGTGTAGAATTAGGCTTGAATTGGCGAAAGTTAGTTTTTGGCGATTTCCGGTCGGCAGTGGAAAATAGGCTATCGAGGTCGGAATGGAATTCCGGAAGTTGGATCAGGTTCACATCATTCGGGATGTGTGTGCAAATTTTCATATCATTCAGATGAGGTTTGGTTAGTTTCGGCATTGTTAGTAAATTTTAGAAGTTGAAATATCTTTAGGCTTGAATCATGGGTTGATTTGGTATTTCGATGTTATTTTGGGGTGTTCCAAGAGTTCGACTAAGTTCGGATGATCATTTATGACTTGTTTGTATTTTTGGTTGGGGTCCCGAGGGCCTCGGGTTGAGTTCAGATGGGTAAAGGCATGATTTTTGGCATTTTGAAGTTGTTGCTGTGAAACTTTCTGGTGTTTCCACACCTGCGGATGGGGGACCGCAGGTGCGAGCCCGCAGAAGTGGACAAGGCTCCGCAGATGCGAAAATTGGCTGGGTCAGCAAAGGTCGCAGGTGCGAGACTTGGACCGCACCTGCATAGTCGCAGGTGCAGAGGATATGTCGCAGGTGCGGAAATGGCCTTTAAGTGAATTCTCGCAGGTGCGCACGTGGGACCGCAGGTGCGGGTCCGCAGGTGCGATAAAAGGGCTGCAAGTGCGGTCATCGCTGGGCAGAACCTATAAAAAGAACCCTTAGCAAAGTTTGGTCATTCTTTCACTATTCTTATTCGGGTTTGAAGCTTTTGAAGGGTTTTGAAGAGGGAAATCGATAGTTCTTCATGGAGGTAAGGATTTTGGACTTAAAACTCATTTATATGTGATTAAAGGTCGGATTAGTGGTGAAAATTTAGGGGAAAATAGTGCTAAAATAGGTAATTAGGGCTTGTGGTTTGGAGACCTTAAAATGGGAATTTGAGGGGTCATTTGGACTCCGATTTCAGTGTTCTTGGTATGTATAGACTCGTAGGAGGACGAAAATTTTTGTGGCATAAATTTCATCGAGTTCCGAGATGTGGACCCGAGGGTCGGGTTTAATCAATTTCGGGATTTTTGAGTATTTTTTATAAAGTTCGATTAGGGTTTGTTCCTTGGCATATTATAATGATATACATCTGATTTTTGGTATATTTGGAGAACTCGGAGGCCGAATTTAGGGGCAAAGGCACTGCGGAATAGTATTTTAGCCGGTTTTGAGGTAAGTAACGTTTCCAAACTTGGTTCTGAGAGTTCGAAACCGCGAGATAAATGATTTATGACTATAATTGAGGTGATGCACATGCCAAGTGATGGGCGTGTGGGCGTGCACCGAGTATTTTTGGCCTGGCTTATCCCATGGCATTTGTCTAGTAGCTATTATTGATCGATATCCGCACTTCTATTAATGTATTAATTGTGAACCTGTTAGAAATCATGTTAAGTATAAATGTTAGGCTTCACGCCGAAAATGCTGAGCCGAGTGGTCGTATATTACTGTCTCATTTTGTGATTATTTGATTTCATATACTCAGTCCTGTTATAGCATATCACTTCATACCTCAGTCTCAGTATTGTTAATTATATGCATACTTATCATTGTTTCGGGCTGATGGAGGCATATGTGATCCATGTGAGTGACACTGGAGAGTAATGACTGAGTGAGGCTGAGAGCCTGTTATAAGATCGGACTGCACACCGCAGCGATACTAAATCATGCCTTCGTTAGCTTGATATAGCCTTGGGCCACTAGTGCCCCCCGGAGTCTTTACACCCCCAGTGAGCGCATTGATGTTGAGGGATGGATTTTACCTGGGCATGGATCGTGTCCGAAGTGGATGTTATGTGAGGGATGGATCGTCCCTGGACATGGATCTTGTCTGAGTGTTGTATTTCAGATATGGGCTTTCTACGTGGGGCTGAATTGGCCTTTTTCCTCACTACGGAGTGACTACGGTCACTAATGATTATGTACATTCCGGGATGAAATTTTCCCTGGGCCTGAGAGCCATATACGGTACTGAGTGGACTGTTGTGTGAAGGTTGTCAGCACTATGTGCATATCCACACTGGTTTCATACATATATTTTAAGATGGCATGTAGAGTATACTGGCATAATTGGCATATTTACTCATTTTGATAAACTGTTAGCATGTCTAATTTTTGTATACTGTTTATTGTAAGATTCTGAGGTTTTGTCCGTCACTACCTCTCAGCCCATAGTTTGAGTTTGTTACTTCTGAGTTGGTGTACTCACGTTACCCCCTGCACCTTGTGTGCAGATCCAGGTACACCGGGACCCGGTAGTGGATATTGAGCAGCTGTCAGAGTTTTCATTGGAGTTGTCGAGGTAGAAGATGGCGATCACGACCTCGTCTTCTCTTCCTTATTCCACCTGTTGCACTTATTTTAAGACTTTGTTGTCTATTTCTTCATTTCTCTATTGTATGATATAGCAGCTCATGACTGAGTGACACCGGATCCGGGGTTGGAGATTTTAAATTTTTGTTTCAAATGTTGTTTTTAAACTTCAGACTCTTAGTATTATCAATAATTTCATTTAAAATTGTGTTTTTACTGGAAATTGAATTTAGCTTAGATAAAAGGGGAGACTTTCCTGGTTCCACGATAGGAGCCATCACGACTCCAAAATCGGGTCGTGACAATGGGACTGGAAGAGGAGATTTTAGGGTCCATCCCATTCTGTAATAGGCATGTGCATGTGATTACTTTGGCCCCAAGTTTGGAAATGAATGGAGGAGAATTGAAGTTCCTCCTATAGCATTCTTGGAGGCTACGTATTTTCTCCTATAAAAGGAGAGCTCTTTCACTTTTTTCAACACACCAACAAAGAGAGAAAGAAAGAGTGAGGCATCACAGATAGGGTATAAGAAAATAGTTTGTGAGGAAATATAGAGTGTGTGAGCGGTATTGTAGTGAGGTGGGGATATCAAAAGAGGTTTATTTCTTTTATGTGTTGTAGTGGTCTTTGTAGTATTTTACTCGGGCCTATGTAAAATTTCTTACTATAGTGATATCAGTTGCTACTCTTCGGGTCGTGGTTTTTTCCCTTATTCATAAAGGTTTTCCACGTAAAAATCTTGGTGTTGTTATCGCTCTTTTATTCTTGTTGATTACTGTTCGGTTTTAAGCTTGGTAGAGCTTAATTTTAAGCTTGGTGTAGCTTAAAGAGGGTTAATGGGAAATTGAGGGAAAATGAAATATTTGAGTTTCCTCCTTGGCAAAAGGAAATTGTCCCATATTAGAGGAAGAAAAGACTTTTAATGGGTATATATTATATTGTTCTTCTTCTAGCTCTTAAAGAGTTGAGAAGAAGGCAAGTCTCGCGCCGACATCGTCGCTCGCTCGGCTCGGCTCGGCTCGGCTTCGGCTTCGGCTTCGACTTCGGATTCGGATTCGGATTTGGTTCAAATTATTTAATTAATTAATTTAATAATTAACAAAAATTCAATCCGAAATAACCCATGACCCGCGACCCGGTCCGATCCAGTCCGTTTTTATTTCCCGAATTATTTTAAATTCAGTTTTTAATTCTCCCGCAATATTCCCACCTGTTCCAACAGCTATGGCTGTTCTGAAAGGTTGCAAACCTTTTTAGAATCAGTGCAAAATGGTCTATAAATATGTCTTGAATCCAAGAATTTTTACTTACTAAATTTTCTGATTCTCTTCTTCTTCTTCTGCACAATATTTTTCCAGTGTGTTTTATAGCCTTCGAGTGGTTCGCTGTTACATCGGCATTTTTGGTACTAACACGCTGGTGAGTTAAATCGTTCTATCCTGGGAGGATAATATTCCAACACCTCGGGTACTTAAGGGGAATAATTTTCTTAAGGACACACTGTGCATTCAGTGGGCTCGATTTATTCCTATACTATTTTTCAGAATTTATTTCGTTAAACTAGTGTTACTAACTTTCTGTTTTTGTTTATATTTCAGAAAGTTTAATGGTTTAGTTGTTACAGCAATACAGATCTATTAACAATCTTAAGGAAATTATTTTATTAGATTTTGTATTCTGTTTGTGGAGATTAAAATCTGTGTGGTTTTCTACTCCTTCTGAATTTTACTATTCTGATTTGAAGATATAAGAACTTCATCAGAGTATTGAAATTCAGAAAACGATTTGAAGAAAATAAAAACTTCATTGTTTTCTCTGAAACAATATATAAAAACTTCGGCTTTTATTTATCATACGTACTGTTTATTGATTACAGTATTGTTTACTGTTCTGGTTTTGCCATTAATTGAATTCTTCTATTGTTGATAGTGAGAAATGGCAATTGATAATTGATAACTTGGCCTTTTGCCTCATTTTCCGTGCCCTTATACATGAATTTTGGATACATATTTTACACAAAATAGCCCTAAAAGCTTATACGTTGTGCTTGTTGCAGGATTGAACCAGAAATGAAGGAATTCAGTCTAAAATATGCTCAAAATAGGAGTGAATCTCGCACAAGGATCAAACCCAACAAGGCTACTCAAGCCAACAAGGCCACCGCGGTCGTGGTTTCGCGGACCGCGGTGCATTTCCAGTGAGTTCAGAAATCATGCCATCAGCCACCGCGGCCGCGGTCGTGGTTTCGCGGACCGCGGTGCATTTCCAGTAGCTCAGAAAGTTGACTGTCATCCACCGCGGCCGCGGTCGAAGTTTCGCAGACCGCGGTGGAGTTCCAGTGTGACCCAAGAACTGCAAGTTCTCACCGTGGCCGCGGTCGAAGTTTCGCGGACCGCGGTGGCGTTCCAGTGAGGTCCTAATGTTTTCGCGGACCGCGGTCATGTTTTCGCGGTCCGCGGTGGTCCTGCAGGGGTCTTTTTGTCCGAAAGTTTGGCAGACTATAAATAGACTATTTTGTAATATATTTCTAGATCTGGAAGATATCAGCTGTTTTTCAGAGTAGAGAGCTCGTGAATATTTTAGGGTTTTTATTTCTTTAGCTTTATTCTTGAATTTTTAACATTGAAAACTTCAATTTCATTGTTAGGAATCAATTAAATGGGTTATTCTTCTTCTCTATCATTGTTCTCATCTTTGATTATGAGTAGCTAGACCCGTTAACTAGGGTTGTGGCTCAACCCTAGTGTGGGTATATAATGGGGTTTTGAAATTAAGGTTGGGAAATTAATGGGTGTTGGCTATTTAGGTTATGTCAAGGTTTTTATTGCTATAATTGGTGGTTGCAAACACTAATTAACCTTTTCATGACTTGGGTCTTTCTTGAGAAAGAAGACTTGAGTCTAGAAATTATCCTAATAGGAAATTAGGGCATTATCAAGAGATTTGTAGTCCCAATCAAAGGGGTTAAACCCAGAAATGGTAAAACCCTACTTGAACCCTAGGTAACAGGTTAAACCTCGAGAGAGTAACACCCTACTAAGCCTATATTGCTTGATTATTGGGCACCCAATTGGACTCGAGAGAGGCAATTAGGGTATAATTACTCAAACTACCGAGAGGTATAGAGTGAGCATCTTCGTGCTGTGGTTATAGCTATATCCCTAGAAAATTCCCCGACCTTAGAATTGAATCCCTTTGTGTATCCACCTAGGCCACAGTCACGACCCTAGTGCCTTTATCAATATTAGAAAACAACAACAAAAACAAAACAAAGTTAGTCATTAATTAGCTTACAAACAATAGAATACATTTAGTATAGTTCAACACCAACCAATGTTTAGATGTGCAATTAGAAACACTCGACCCTTCTAGATCACTGATACACTCACTCCCATCTATAGGCTCCCTGTGGATTCGATCCCGACCATTCGGGTGAAAGCTACATGACCTTTTCCTTCATACTTATATAGTAGTGTGGGTGCGTTACCGTCAATAATGTAAATCCTTCTACGACTGTTGCTGCAACGACGATAGGCTCGTCAAGCCGCACTATTGTTCCTCCGGCCGAGAAATCGGGGAAACTTTCTGGAGCCAACTTCAAAGGATGGCAGCAAAGGGTGTTCTTCTGGCTTACCACACTCGGTATGCAGAAATTCACTAGTGAAGAGCCTCTGGTGCCTGCTGCGGACATGCCGGACAATGAAAAAATCATGATTGTTGAGGCGTGGAATCAGGCAGATTTTCTTTGCAAAGGCTATATCTTAAGCGTTAGAGAATGACTTGTAAAATGTGCACAGTGTGATGAATAATTCGAAAGAATTATGGGACGCACTTGAGAATAAGTACAAGATGGAAGATGCATGCTTGAAGAAGTTCGTGGTTGCCAAGTTTCTAGACTATAAAATGATAGACAACATGTGATGACCCTTTTGGATCATCTTATAAAATAAGACTTCGTTCCAGGCTCATTAGCCTTATAAAGATTTAACTTTAATTATCTCGATTTGCGTGCACAATCCGAGTGTGAAATCAAAAAGCTTTTATGTGAAAATATGAGAAATAGTAATTTTTGAAATTTAAAAAACATGGTTTTAGTTGACTTTGTTCAACATTTTTAGTAAACGGACTAAAACGGACCCGCATCTACGTTCCGACGATAGGTCCGAAGTAAAATATGGGACTTAGCGTATTCCCGGAACTGAATTTCGAGGTCCCTAGCCTTAGAAATCAATTTTTGAAAGAAATTGTTTTGCTGGATTTTTAATGAAATACAGAAATGAATTAATGTTTGAAATTGTTGGTATCGGCCATGTATTTTGGTTCCGGAGCTCGATACAGGTTCGTCATGATGTTTACATCCTATCTGTGAAATTTGGTAAGAATCAGAGTTAATTTGACATGATTCAGACGTCCGGTTGAGAAATAGTGAAAGTTGAGCATTCTTGAAAAAATTGATGAGTTTTGAGGTTAAATCCATGGTTTTAAATGTTATTTTCATGATTTGATCGCATGAGCAATTCCGTATGATTTTTTTTAGACTTGCGTGCATGTTTGGTTTAGAGCCCCGAGGGCTCGGGTGAGTTTAGGGTAGGCTTCGGGATGTTTTTAAACTTGAGAAATATGCTGGTGCATCAGTTCTGGTGTGCCACACCTGTGAGTCTTAGGTTGCAGGTGCGGTCCTTGTCTGCGCAGGTGCGCATCCGCAGATGCGGATGACCTTCCGTAGGTGCGGGCCCCCAAGGCCCAGCCCATTTCCACAGAAGCAGAAGCCTTCAATCGCAGGTGCGACCCAAGCACCGCAGGAGCGAGGGTCGGGCAGTGGGTTCACTTAATTAGAACCCCAGCCCTATTTCCTCCATATTTTCGAACTAAGAAGACCTAGAGGCGATTTTCCACACAAATTCATCCCCCAAGTGTTGGTAAAAAATTCTAAACTTATCTCTTTCAATTACCCAATGATTTTCATCACTTTTCAATACAAAATCAAGAATTTTCATGGTAAAAATTGACGCTTCGTTAGAATTAGGAAATTTTGTAAAAATTAGATTTTGACCTCGAATTGAGGTCGAATTTTGAAACTAATTGCATAGTTGGGTTCGGGGGTGAATGGGTAAACGTAATTTGGTCCGAACCCCGAGTTTGGACCAAGCAGGCCCGGGGTCGGGTTTTAACTTTTTTTTAGAAAACTTAGGAAAATCATAAATTTTCAGTAAAGTTACTTCCTTTAGCCTTAATTAATGATATTGAGCTAATTATGATTAGATCTGAGCGGGTTATAGCAAAATTCGAAAGGAAAAGCAATAATTGAGCAATGAATGGTGTGCGAATTTGAGGTAAGTGTTTGGTTTAACCTTGACTTGAGGGAATAGGAATCCCCAACTTAAATGCTATGTGAATTCGCATGTGTGTGGTGTATAGGTGAGGTGACGAGTATCTATGCACCACCAAATTGTCTATTAAACATGATCCCTTCCCCGGTTTCCAATTATTTCCTTCAGGGCTTAATTATTTCATGCTCATTGAGGTTTATATGTCTATTTGGATTCGTAAATTTATTGCTGAGTATAGCTTCAAGTAATTTGGAAGTGTTGGTTGTTCTCTTGGTTTTGTTGTGTTACATAAGGATTGAGCTGGTTTTCAGTGTTACGATATGTATATACATTCCGGTTGACTTCGTATGAAATGATAATTGATGAAGTTTATAAGTTTTACAGCTTCTGTTTATAATTGTTGATATACAAAAAATGTTGTGAAAGGCTTGGCCTGAATTGTGAAAGTTTTTATAAATAAACTTATATGATATGTCTGGTGGGAGCGGGTTGCACGCCGCAACAGGATAAATAAGGGTGATATATATATAGGGAGGAGCAATAAGGGTGGACAGGTGGGAGCGGGTTGCACGCTGTAACAAGGAGCGATAAGGGTGAATATTTATGTTTTACTGATTTTCGAAAATAAGGATTTGGAAATATTCTGATTTTATTTAAAAGGTTTTCATACTCTGATTTTTTATTGTGATTTAAATTGAAAGTTGGAAAAAATTGAAGAGTTGATTATAGCTGATAATTGAAAAGAGTTATCTGAGTTGCTTTTGTTTATTGTTGCAAGTTACTGGTTATCGAGTTTTTTATTGTTATTATTTCTTTCTTGCTTTTTTATACATGGTGTTTACAGGTTATGTAGTTAATGCACCGCCATATCCTCGTCACTACTTCGTCGAGGTTAAGCTCGATACTTACTCAGTACATGGGGTCGGTTGTATTAATACTACACTCTGCACTATTTTGTGCAGATCCAGGTACCGGCCAGCGTTAGGAGATTTTTAGTAGCCCGAATTCATCGTTTGGAGACACGAGGTAGATCTGCCAGCATCCGCAGATTCCTGGAGTCTTCTCTTAGTTCTTTGGATACTATTTTTATTATATTCGGAACAGTTACATTATTTCTTTCAGCCTATTATTGATAGTATTCTTAGTAGTTCGTAAATTGTGACACCAGATCCTGGGGTAGTTTTATAGTTATATATTTAGTTCGTGGTTCGGTTTTATTATTGACAGTTATTAGTATTTCATGAAGTTATTCAGTGGAAAGTATTAGATTCGTATTTATTTTGAATTGTTCTATTATGTGTAAGTAACTTTAAAAGTAAATGGCTAGTAAATTTCTAACATCGGCTTGCCTAGCAAGTATTATGTTAGGCGACATCACGATCCCGTGGTTTGAGAATTAGGGTCGTGACACAGCAAATCTGTGGGAACCCAAGTTCAGGAGCTTCAACTGATTTTTTACGACCTTATTGCTGAAGGTATGGTTGTGAATGAAGCTTTTCAAGTGGCTGCAATGATTGAAAAATTACATCCTTCGTGGAGAGATTTTAAGAACTATCTTAAGCACAAGCGCAAAGAAATGAAGTTGTAATATCTTGTGATACGTCTCAAGATTGAGGAAGACAACAAAACAGCCGAGAAGAAGTCTCGTGGAAATTCAACGATCATGGGAGCTAATATCGTTGAGGAGATTGCTCCAAGAAGTAAGAAGAGGAAGAGGTCTTCTGGACAGACTAAGGAGAAAAACAAAAATAAATTCAAGGGCAACTGCTACAATTGTGGAAGAGTTGGTCACAAAGCCCCTGATTGTCGTCTCCCGGAAAAGGATAAGAAGAAGGGACAGGCCAACATAGTGGAGAAGAATTATGACATTGATGATATTTGTTCAATGCTTTCGGAATGCAACTTAGTTGGAAATCCGAAGGAGTGGTGGATTGACTATGGAGCCACTCGACATGTTTATGTTGTCAAAGAAGCATTTGCGACTTACTCTACTGTTGGTCTCGAAGAAGAGATTTCCATGGGAAATAATGCAACAGCCAAGATTGAAGGTTATGGGAAGATGTTCCTGAAGATGACTTCCGACAAGGTGTTAACGCTCAACAACGTTCTTCATGTTCCTACTACTAGGAAGAATTTAGTTTCTGCTTATTTATTTGTATAGAATGGATTCAAATGTGTATTTGTTTCTGATAAAGTTGTTGTAAGCAAGAATGAAATGTATGTTGGAAAAGGCTACCTCACGGAGTCACAGAGGGCCTTTTCAAACTCAATGTAATGGTTGTTGACAGCATGAATAAAATTTCAGCTTCTTCTTATTTATTGGAGTCAAATGATTTATGGCATATTTGTTTAGGACGTATCAATGATAAAACCTTGCGGAAATTAATTAATTTAGAAATATTGCTTAAATTCGAGTGTAATAAATCGAAATATCAAATATGTGTTGAATCAAAGTTTGTAAAACATCCTTATAAGTCTGTTGAAAGGAATTCAAATCATTTAGACTTAATTCATACTGACATTTGCGATAATAAGTCGACACCATCTCGAGGTGGGAAAAAGTATTTTATTACTTTTATTGACGATTGCACTCGATATTGTTATGTTTATTTGCTTAATAGTAATGATGAAGCAATTGAAGCATTTAAGCAATACAAGAATGAAGTGGAGAATCAATTGAATAAAAAGATCAAAATGATTAGAAGTGATAGAGGTGGAGAATATGAATCTCCGTTTGCAGAAATATGTTTGGAATATGGAATTATTCATCAAACTACTGCACCTTACACACCTCAATCCAACAGAATTACGGAAAGAAAAAATTGGACATTAAAGGAAATGATGAATTCTTTATTAATAAGTTCCAGATTACCGCAGAGTATGTGGGGGGGAGATATCCTTACAACTAACCGGATACTCAACAGAGTACCCCATAGCAAAACGCAATCTATTCCATATGAAAAATGAAAAGGAAGAAAATCCAACTTGAAATATTTCAAAATGTGTGGGGGTGTCTAGAAAAGGTACAAATTCCTTTACCTAAAGGGGTTAAAATCGGACCAAAAACAGTAGATTGCGTTTACATTGGAGATGTTACAAACAGTAAAGTATGTCGGTTTTTGGTTCATAAATCCGATAATCCCGAGATTCATGTTAATACGATAATGGAATTAGATAATGTTGAATTCTTTGAAAGCATCTATTCGTATAAAACTGAATGACGAGTAGTTAAGTGAAAGACCTAAACGACCTCTGGAAGAACCAAAGGACAATACTCCAAGTGTAGAAGATCCAAGGTCTAGCAAACTTCAAAGAATATCTACTTCCTTTGGACCAGATTTTGTAACTTTCTTGCTTGAAAATGAACTTCAAACTTTTAAAGCAGCTATGTCGTCTTCTGATTAGACGTTTTGAAAAGAGGCAGTCAATAGTGAGATTTAATCAATTTTGGATAACCATACATGAGAATTGGTTGATCTTCCTCCAAGAAATAAGCCTTTAGGTTCGAAATGGATCTTTAAACGGAAAATGAAAGCTGGTTGCACTATTGAAAAATATAAGACAAGACTTGTTGTCAAAGGTTATAGACAAAAGTAGGGCCTTGATTACTTTGACACTTACTCGCCAGTAACGAGGATAACATCTATTAGGGTGTTATCGGCACTAGCGGCCGTGTATGATCTTGAAATCCATCAAATGGATGTTAAAACAGCTTTCTTAAATGGAGAATTAGAGGAAGAGGTTTACATGGAACAAACTGAGGGTTTTGTGGTTCCTGGTAAANTTTAAAATCAACGAGTGCGACAAATGTGTTTACATTAAAAACACTCCAGGTCATGAAGTCATTGTTTGTTTATATGTTGATGACATGTTGATAATGAGCAAAAGTATGGCAGATATAAATTCAACAAAGCGCATGTTGGCGAGCAAATTCGATATAAAAGACTTAGGAGTTGCTGATGTGATCTTAGGAATCAGAATTCACAAGACTCCACAAGGTCTAGCATTATCACAGTCTCACTACATTGAAAAGGTACTTGACAAGTTCAAGTATTTGGATTTCAAAATTGCCAAGACTCCAATTGACGTGAGTTATGCACTTCAAAAGAATGAAGGTGAAAGTGACTCACAACTGGACTATGCAAGAGTATTGGGAAGTTTGATGTATATAATGAATTGTACGCGACCAGATATAGCATGTGCTATTAGCAAACTGAGTCGATTTACAAGTAATCCCAATCAAATACATTGGATGGCAATGAAACGAGTTTTGGGGTATCTGAAACATACCCAAAACTATGCTTTGCATTATAATAAATATCCCTCCGTGATCGAGGGATATAGTGATGAAAATTGGATTACCGATTCATCTGAAGTTAAATCCACGAGTAGATATGTTTTCACAATTGGGGGTGGAGCAGTGTCTTGGAAATCATCCAAACAAACGTGTGTCACATGTTCTACAATGGAATCTGAATTCATAGTTGTAGATAAGGCCAGTGAAGAATCTGAATGGATCTGGAATTTCTTGGAAGATATTCCATTTTGGCCCAAACCTTTGGCACATATTTGTATACATTGTGATAGTCAAGCAGCAATAGGTAGGTCAGGGAGCGTTATGTATAACGAAAAATCTCGTCATATACGACGGAGATACAATACTGTTAGACAACTACTCTCTAGTGGTGTTATCACAATTGATTACGTAAAGTCAAAATATAACGTGTCGGACCCACTTACAAAAGGTCTATCTAGAGAGGCAGTTGAAAGATCATCAAAGGGAATGGGGTTAAGGTCTAGGACAAGTCATCATGGAGGTAACTCTACCTAGAAGACTGGAGATCCCAAGAGCTAGGTTCAAAGAGATCAAACAAAGTTATGAATGACGGTTTAACATTGTCAAATAACTCAACCCATTCTCGTGATGAAGACAATTTTCAAAAATCGAGGTAAAGCATTAAGGCTTTTTGATGAGTCAATAAAACTTAAAGCTTTTTAATGATTTGCTAAGTCTGGCAGGATATGACCAGATAGTGTGTCTTTAGGATTACACGTTTAGGAATCACCTATGTGAGTGTGAAGTGTAAGCCACTTCAAAGGGAATGAAAGTAAAGGACCATTCTCTAAGCACTCATGAAACCATGCGGTGTTCATGACTGAAACGAACACAACTGTGAGAACTATAGATGGTTAAGGATTGGTTATGTGACTTATGTTGTCTAGGTATACAACAAAGCTCGATGGTTCAAAGGTATCAAATCTACCGATTGACCGAGTATATCCGATATAAGTTCACTACGGAAAGTTCAAAGTGAAACATACTTATCCAGATGCAATTAATTCTTGCATGTAAAATACACACGCATCCGTGCATTCCTTTATTTTATAGTCATTCCCCATTCATGTGGGGGATTGTTGGGTTTTAAGCTTGGTAGAGCTTAATTTTAAGCTTGGTGTAGCTTAAAGAGGGTGAATAGGAAATGGAGGGAAAATGAAATATTTGAGTTTATCTCCTTGGCAAAGGGACATTGTCCCATATTGGAGGAAGAAAAGACTTTTGATGGGTATATATTCAATTTATCTTCTTCTAGATCTTAAAGAGTTGAGAAGAAGGCAATCATCGTGCCGTCGTCGTCGCTCGCTCGGCTCGGCTTCGGCTTCGGCTTCGGATTCGGATTTGGATTTGGATTTGGTCAAAGATTGATTGATTAATCTTTTTGGACAAAATTCCTTTCAAATTATTTAATTAATTAATTTAATAATTAACGAAAATTCAATCCGGAATAACCCATGACCCGCGACCCGGTCCAGTCTGGTCCATTTTTCTTTCCCGGATCTTCTTCTGCACAATATTTTTCCAGTGTGTTTTACAGTCTTCGAGTGGCTCGCTGTTACATTGGCATTTTTAGTACCAACATGTTGGTGAGTTAAATTGTTCTATCCTGGGAGGATAATATTCCAACACCTCGGGTACTTGAGGGGAATAATTTCCTTAAGGATACACTGTGCATTCAGTGGGCTCGATTTATTCCTATATTGTTTTCCATAATTTATTTCGTTAAACTAGTGTTACTAACTTTCTGTTTCTATTTATATTTCAGAGAAGTTTAATGATTTAGTTGTTTATTACAGCAATACAGATTGATTAACAATTACCGTATCTCGGTGCTATGTTATTATTTTGTTGTTATTTCCGCAAATATTATTTTTGTGGGAGGTTTATTCCGAATAGGTTGAGCTTTAAAAGGAGGTATTTAATTTCTCTTCTATGTTATAGTTTATTTCTTACAATAAACATGATAACTAATGAAAAAAATCCCAAAAAAGTGACCACTCTCCTAATCAATGATATGCTCATTTCTCTAATAATTATGGATGAAAAAATATTTTAAAAAAGAGATTGAAGATTTTCCTAGGAAAGTCAAAACGTATAAAGACAAATTCACTAATATCAAGATTTATAGTTAATTCACCACTGAAATGGAATATTCTTTTTAGCCATGAAAGTAAAGTAGAAGGTAATATATAAACCGATTTGATATTTTAAGAGTAAACTTGGATCTTTTATTTGGGATAATGATACAGTTATCCACAAAAATAAAATTAATTATCCTTGTCTACTCGTTTGTTTTTCTACTTATCAAAATAATTATATTTCCTACCCATAGTAATTTTTGGGGGAATTTTTTCTTTATTCTCCAATTCTATTTTATTTCTATGCTTCTTTTCTTTTTTCTTTTTTCTTTCTTTTCTCCATTTCTTTTTTCTCGTCTTCTTCTTATTTTTTTATTTTTTCCTTTTCTAATTTCATTTTAAATTTTTTTTTATATTTTTTTTTTCATATCTAATTTCATTTATTGTTTTCACTATTTTTATTATTCCTTTTTTTATACTATTACTAAAGAAAAATTAAATTGTGTACCAATTAAATGTAGCTAATACAATCAAAAAATATTAACTAACATATGATACCAGTACAGGGTATACAATTGTACGCAAAGAGCTAAATTTATTTATTTTAATTCAATACTGAAATAATATCAGTTGTCAATAAAAATTCTAAAAGGATCTAATTGTAAGAGTATACTGTAACATTATATAGCATACTATAATATTATTATTATTATTTTTTGCATTTTCAATTTGCCCTCAAGTTGGGTAAAAGCTTAAAGCAAATTAAAAGTAAAAAGGCAAGTGAATTTACGGGTAATAAGTATACTATTATTGGTATATTATATATTGTTACAGTATATTGCATATTATTACAGTATACTATAACAATATATTGTATACTATAATAGTATATTGTTGCAGTATAACTATATACTCCTATTGTATATTGTATACTGGTATAATGTTAGGTAACTATGTTCTTTTTCGATTATTACAATATACCGTTACAGTATATTATAAACTATACTAGTATACTGTTGTAGTATTATTATATACCCCTACAACATATTGTATACCGTAGCGTTATACTATTAGGTAGTTGTATTCTTCTTCGATTTTGCAGCAGAAAATTTCGATCTCAATCGCCTCAAATCAGCTTCAAATGCTATCAAATTTAAGTATGAACTTCCAATAGGTATTATAAGCAATATTTAACAGCACCCACTTTGAATCAAACAAGAAATCTTCAAAATAAAAATTTTATATTCAAGAGCTTCAAGCCCAACAATGGTGAATATTAAATTTTAAATACAGGAGTTTCAAGCTCATCAATGGTGAATCTTCATACATACACAAAAATCAGAGTTGGAAAACTTAATATATAACTTCAACAACACATGAGTTCAGATATACAAATAAATACAAAAAAAATACTAATATAGAAAGAGGATTTTGGAGTGAAACTCAGGTACAATAACATTGAAGATAGAAACAAAATCTGAAGAAAAATTCACAAGTCAAATCAGTAATTGTTGTGTGAAATATATTTCTCATGGTTTGGTTATGGGATTTTTGAAATGAAAGAAATGGCTGGGTGAAATAGCGTTAACTGAAGCATTAAATGAGAGGAATAAGTTGATGCAATGAGCGAGTAAATAATTTGGGTCACATGAGTAAAAGAAGTAAATAATTTAAGCATAGGCATTAAAGGATAAATAGTATGAAATTAATGGGTATAAAGTGAAATTTTCTCCATTTATTTTACAACGTGACCCCACGAAGGCAAATGTTAGAAGTTAGAACCAAGCTGAAATAATTATTGGGGATGGCAAATATGGAACAAAATTAACTGTGTAGGAATTTCATGGACCAAAAGGGAAATGGAAAAGTAAATAGAGAGCAGATCGAATATTTCATAAATTTAATTGTTGATTTTTTATGCAGCTTNAGGGGGCTAATTTCTTCTTAGTTGCTTAAGGCTTCAGCTGGAACCTTTTTTTTGGTTCGGAAAGGGGTAAAGTGTCCGTATACATCACCTCCTAGACCGCACTTGTGAATTTCCACTAACTTGTTATTATTATTGTTGTTTGGATTTAAATTATGTCGAATTAAGATGTTAATTAATTTTTTATCCTTCGTAAATGCTTAATAATATTGTAATTGAAAGAAACTTTTAAACAGACCATTATTTCTTTGTACTCATTTTTTAACATTTTTAATTTGTAATAAAGCTTCATCATTTCCTTAAATAGTGACATTAATTCTACAGTAAATCTTATTTACAAGTTTCTAAAATTTTTATTCAACTTTTTAGGGTAAACTAAGTTATAATTCTCCGATAATACCTTTTATTTAACACTATAAAAGTATCTTCTTGGTTAAAGAAATTCCCAGAGGAGAATTGAACATCAACATCCAAAACTTGCACCAAATTTAGGAGTTATTTTGGGTGTGTTTGGTACGAAGGAAAATATTTTTTAATTTTTTCATATTTGGTTGGCTTAAATATTTTCCTCGTGAACTCATTTTCCTCCAATTGAAGGAAAATATTTTCCCTATCAAGAGAATAAAAAATATTTTACAAAACTCTTTTCCAACATTCTCCCATTCCCCATACTCACCAACCCCTACCAACCTACCCACACCCCCACCCCAACCCCAACCCACCCTCACCCCACCACAACCCAAAATAGAAATATTATTAATAGTACTTTTTTTCATGTTATAGATAAAGTAATTTTTTTTTCCATTTCAACAAATGAGTATTTTCTTTTTACGATATAAATTTTTTTCATTTTAACAAGAAAAAGTACTTTCTCTTCGTGATGTAAAAAAAGTATTTTCTTTCATTTCAACAAAATATGTAGGAAAAGTATTTTCTTTTATTGCAACAAAATGAGTATTTTCTTTTATGATGTAGAAAAAGTATTTTCTTTCATTTCAACAAATGAGTACTTTATTTTAATGTTGTAGAAAATAGTACTTTCTTTAAAAAAAGAGTATTTTTTTAGTTATGGAGCACAAATTTCAATGTTGTTTTTGCTTAAAAAATAAAGCAACACATTAGTTCCTTCGGATTTGTGCGAATTTTTAGAAAAATAATTAAATTTTAAAAAAATAAAGTCATGAAAATGTTGAGTATTTGGGGGAGGAGGAAGAACAAGAAACATAAGGAGTTGGGGGAAGGGGGGGAGAGGAGAGCAGCATAAAAATTTATTTTCCTAAAAAATATTTTCTACTTTATAACCAAACACTAGAAAATACTTTTCAGAAAAAGATTTTCACTCACCAACAAAATAAAGGAAAATAAGTGATAAATCACTCATTTCCTCAATTCAAGATTGAAAAATGCCTGACAAACACCATTAAGGGATCGTTTGGTTGGGAAACAAGTTATCACATAATTAATTATCCTGGGATTAGTTATTCCACCATCCAACAGGGATAAAAATACTACAATCCTGAGATAACTAATCTCGGATTTAGTTTTTCATAATTTTATTTCAATCAAATATGAGATAAACTCATCTCAAATTTAATCCCGAAATTAGTTATCCCTTATCCCTCGTACCAAACGAGATAAAGGTTGTGACAGAGTGCTAAGTATTCTCCCATCCTTAATCAGCTATTTAAAATTCGAGCCCTGAATATGAAGTCACTCTTGATGGAGAGCGGCTTCACCCCTAAATTTTTCGATGCAAAGTTGAATTAGTTGAGCCCCAAACAAATAATGACACCAAGTTGAAAACCATCAAAGAGAGAGAAATGCCTCACAAACTATCTAAAAACTTGTTCAAATTATAATGTGAGGAACCTCCTCCTCTCACAGCTTCCATAGCCAAATCTCCATGTTTCTTCACATTCCTTCTTATTTCATTCCCTTTCTCTCCACCCCCCATTAAAATTTCCAAACACCTTTTTAACTCTTCTCTTTGGACAATTCCTTCTTCTGCTCTAGCTCTCACACCTGCTCCCCAAACTTCATCCACCATCTTGATGTTTGTCACTTGGTCAGAGAACTGTGGATACCCAATCAGCGGCACGCCCGTTGCTATACTTTCTAGAGTCGAATTCCATCCGCAATGACTCACGAAACATCCGATTGACTTATGAAAAAGTACCTGTTGAAAATATATCATTAATTAAGTTAATAACCGAATACGTTCAATAACAGTTTAAATTTTAAGATAAGATAATCATATAATTTATCTATTAATCCCTCTGTCTCATGTGACACTTTTTGTTTTTTAAGATTCAAACTTCTTAATTTTGACCGTGCATTTAGACATAGAATCTTTTAGTTTTTTAAAATAAAATTTACTTATTTAAAAACTATGTAAAAAGTAGTATAATACACATTACTTAAAATTTTAAAATAGGTAAAAGGTATATGAAAAAACTATGGTAAAAAATAATTAGTTTAACTCTCAAAATTCGAATATTGTCTCATAAATTAGGACGAAGGGAGTATAATAATAAAGCTACAAATATTTTGTATCACATTAAAGTAATTAAACTTGATCTATTATAATAGTAAAGTTGCAAAATACTTTTTTACCCGTTAAAATAATTGAAAATAGCCACAATAATAGTAAAGTCGTTAAACTTTATTCACTATGTAAACTTCAGTGCACGGGCCAAGCTACATGTCTTAAAGGGCGGTCAATAGATTATTTTTCGTCGAAAAATTATAGTGTATATATAAATAAAATATTAGGTTTTAGAGGTATTGAACACCCTTTATGGAGAAATTTTTTCACTTATTTCAAGTTTGAACACACTTAAAAAAATTCTGGCTTTGTCATGCTTTGATAAAAGGCATCCCGGTGCACTAAGCTCCCGCTATGCGCGGGGTACGGGGAAAAGCCGGACCATAACACTCTATTGTACCCCGTTTTACCCTGCATTTCTGCAAGAGGCTGTTTACCCGGCTCGAACCCGTAAAAAAAAAAATTATGATAAAATTTAGTACCTCCATTTGTGAACACCAAGGGACAATCATCCCTTTTCCATTCAAGCCATAATTTTCATTCTTGATCTTATCATCTTCATTGCTTGATCTAATTACCCATAAAAATGGCCTTTCACTTTCCATTAAACCCTTCAAAATCTCTTCTTTTTGCTCCTCTTTTAACACAGCTAAACTCCCAAATGATACATAAACAACTGAACCCTCAGCTTTTAAGTCCAACCACTGTGAATAATTTTCAGGTTTTTCAAACAATTCGCATCCAAAAGACTTGTCATTAACATCATTTCCATCGCAAAAAGCTGAAGGAATCAAAGGACCGATTGAACATCCCCTAATTTTCTCCAAAAACTTCAGTGATTTCTCTTCTAACGCGTCGAACGTGTTGATTAAAACACGAGGATTTGGATCGTTTTCGAGAATTTTTATGTGTTCTCTCATTACAGGGATCATAAAAGAAGAAGCCGAATCACTCTGTAACAGGAACGTAGGAATATCATCACGAGAAAATAGTGGCAATTCTGGTAATTTTATTGGAAATGAGGGCTCAATTTCAGTAGTAGAGCTGTAAATTCCGTTATTGGTAGTAAACAAATTGTAATAAATGGCAAATGCAGTAGCACATTGAATGGCCAGAAATGCAGACTGCGCGTGACATTCACGCGCCACCTCGGCAACCCAAGTGAAGAGAATTGTGTACACTAAGCAAGTACCTGGATAGCCGTCGTCGGTAAATTGCTGAAGAAGGTTTTTGAGGCTTTCCGATCCCACGCGCTTTAAATCGTTTAAATAGTCACCGAAGTACATTTCTTTGGGCCTGCCGTCGTCGTGGCCGTCGGAGATGGAGGCGTAGAATAGTCCGTTGATGGACGGTAGGTTGTTCATTTTGCGGAAGCCGTTGACGGTTGTGACGAAAGTGCAACGTGCACCGGCGCGTGCGAGTGTTTTGGCGAGCTGGAGAGTGGGATTTATGTGACCTTGTACCGGTAAAGATATGATAAGGAAATGGTGTTTCTTCATTATTTTCACTAACGTTGAAGAAAACAATCATGGTGCTATAAGATTTTTATGGAAGATTGGACTTATAAAGCGGAGGAGGCGGAGCCGGGATATAAAATTTAGGTATTTTTTTATTTTTATATATTTTTTGAAACTTTATTACATTTAATGTTTATGTTTAATTAATTATTCGGTGTAAACAAATTTTATTTACAAAAATCTTAAAAGCTCTCAATTCATTATTTGTATCTTCAATGGAATTTAATTTTAACTCTCTTTCATCCTTTTTCAATCTATTTCGTCCTTTTCTTTGGTGCTTCTCCAATTTGTTCTATTAAAGGCACAAAACTTGTGATTTTTCTTTCTTTTGTTTCCTTTTAATTAAACAGATTTTGGTTGAGTTTTATTTTTCTTATTCGTGGTGTAAATTAAATGCTTTTCATTCTTCGGTCAACAACGAAGATCTAATTCCGTCATTCATTTTTAGAAAATAATTTATTCACAATTACTTTTTTAACTTAGTGTCTGTGATAAGCCTTGAACAAAAGCAAGAAGAGAAGCAAATAAACTCTAAGGGTTTAGATTTCGTTTTCAGGACATACTATTAAATCACTTTTTGGAGTATAAGCATCTTCTCTGCAATCTTCACCTTCTTCTAGAAGATTTAAGTTTTATTGTAACATTACTAAGAGAGTATTCCACATTAAGGAAAGTGAAAAGAAAATGAAAAGCAGATTAAAACTCTGACAGTTTGAGCAAACATATGCCTACAATATTTTGTATTTGATTTATGCAATTTATCTACAACTTCATACATTATTTATACACAGTTAAATACAATTACAATATCATACAACTTAAATACAAATTTTATACAATATGTCTTTTGTATATTTTGTATTTACTTTATATACAGTAAAAATAAATTTCATACAATTAACTATATATTCTACAACTTATTACAACTTTCAACATTATTTCTATCCAGTTAAATACAACTATAATAACATACAACTTAAATACAAATTTTATACAATATGTCTTTTGTATATTTTGTATCTGATTTATACATAGTAAAAATAAATTCCATACAACTAATTATATATTATACAACTTATCTACAATTTTTTTATATTATTTCTATAATTTTTTTACAATTTTACTACAATTTCGTAAATATAGTGCATATCACGTCTTCTTCTTCTTCTTCTTCGAGTTTCAATCTGAAATTCAGCCAAAATCAAGTCTAATCTTCACCAAAACACCCTCAAAATTGAGATATAAACTACAAATCATATTCCCAATTATTTGCAACAACACCCAATCCAAATAAATAAAGATTTTTGAAAACCTAAATTCGAATTCAAAGTTTCAAAACTTTTTAATGGTTGTCAATGGTGGAATTGCTGCTCTCTTTTTCTTTGTTTTACAGTACTGAAATTAGGGACTGAGAGATAAGGAGAGACATAGAGAGAATACCCAAATCTTTACAACAACACCCAATTCAAACAAATAAAATATTTTGAAAACCCAAATTTAATTCAAAGCTTTAAAGCTTTTTAATGGAGATATCTTTGTTAGGGCTGTTCTTCGAAGATATCTTCTTCTTCATTGAAAATCAAGCTTTACAAAAGGCGTTAATGGAGGTAGGAACTTTGAAGAAAAGTAAGAATTTTATCTGGTTTTTGAAGAATAGTTGCAAAAGGCAGATTTGTAATTTTTATAAAGAGAAAATTATGGGTGAATGCAGAGAAAATCGTGGGGTATGATGCGTGGTTGAGGCGGGTGGTATGTGGAGAGGGAAACGTGGAGGAATTGGGAATATATGGTAGAGTTAATTTAGGACACTAATTAATACCATTAATTCTCTTAAAATGTACATAAATGGTAATTGGGTATATAAAAGGTAATTATAGTAAAATTTGAGTAGGGAGGGTAATATAGTTTCTTATAGTGTATAGGAATCTAAAAATTTCTTTGAGTAAATATCAAAAGGGGATTTTTTTCATACCTATGCAAAATTAGAAACTTTATTACTAAAAATGTCCATGTTTACATAATTACCCGACTTACCCATGTTTAGTCTACAAAATATATACATTCCACCTTAAAAGACTCTCAATATATTATTAATGCCTTCAATCAAGTATTTAGTTACACCATTTTCAACTCTGTTTCTTCCTTTTTCAATGTGAAAACAGGTTGTCCCTTCAATTCAATTTGCAAAAGAGATCATCATCGACACTGTTATTTCTCTTTACACACTCTATTTCTCCGTCTTCTTCATTTCGAGATCCAAACGGATGAATAGCAACTGATTCTTTCCTAGATCGTTCGGTTGTGGAAATGCAAATCCAAAGAGGCCCACTCTTGCTGAAAGGGAAGATTTTGGTTGATATGGCCACTACGAGGAAAATAATAAGACTAATTAACTTGATATAATTGATTAAATTACACCAACAGTGCAGAACATCTTTACTTTCACACGGTAAATAATTTAGCTCCGCTTTAAACTCAATATTGTTTGAGAAAATTAACTGGAAATGCGTGAGCAAACTGGATATCATATCTCTGTGCAATAAAAGATCAGATAAGTTTGAAATTAAGATTGGGTTACCCAGTTATATACTACTACAATATCATACTAATTAAACACAATTTTTATACGAATTTTATACAATACGTTTTTTTTGTATATTTTGTATCTGATTTATACATAATAAAAATAAATTTCATACAACTAATTATATATAATACAACTTATCTATAACTTTTATACATTATTTTTACCTAGTTATATACAACTACGATTTCATACAACTTAAATACAATTTGTTCGGCTTTCATACAATATTTAAATTAAAAAAATATAAACAACAGAATACAGTTTTTCTATAATTTTACTACAACTTTACTACAATTTCTGCAGTATAATGTATGTCATGTTTTCTTCTTCTTCGAGTTTCAATCTGAAATTCAGCCAAAATCAAGTCTAATCTTCACCAAACACCCTCAATATTGAGATATAAACTCCAAATCATATTCCCAATTGTTTGACAGAATACAATTATTTATGATGTGAAGTAGCACGAACCACTTATCTACAATTTTCATACATTACTTCTACTCAATTATATACAACTACATCATACAACTTAAATATAATTTTTATACAATATTGTTCAACTTTCATACAATAATTAAATAAGAAAATTTAAATATAAAAACAACAGAATATAATTTTTCTACAATTTCGTAAATATAATGTATATCATGTCTTCTTCTTCTTCTTCTTCTTCTTCTTCTTCTTCTTCTTCTTCGAGTTTGAATCTGAAATTCAGCCAAAATCAAGTCTAATCTTCACCAAAACACCCTCAAAATTGAGATATAAACTCCAAATCATATCCTCAATTATTTGCAACAACACTCAATCCAAACAAATAATAGTTTTTGAAAACCGAAATTTGAATTCAAAGCTTCAAAGCTTTTTAATTTGCTTCTCTCTTTTCCTTTGTTTTACATTACTGAAATTAGAGCATGAGAGATATAGAGGGACGTAAAAAGAGTTCTCAATTCTTTGTAATAACACTCAATTCAAACAAATAATATTTTTTGAATACCCAAATTCGAATTCAAAGCTTCAATGCTTTTTAATGGTAGTCAATGGTGGAATTGTTGTTCTCTTGTGCAAGATACGTAGGGGAGGGGGAGGGTGGGTGGGATGTGGAGAGAGAAACGTGGGAGGAGTGGAAGATACGTTAGGACACTAATTATTATCTTTAATTCTCTTAAAATGTACATAAATGGTAATTGGGTATATAATATGTAATTATAGTAAAACTTGAGTAGGGAGAGTAATATAGGTTTATATAGTGTATAGGAATGTAAAAATTCCTAAAATTTATGGGTTGTGAAGTTACAATCAAACTCATAGCTCGTTAATTAATTAATGGGTTTGCAACTAAGTGTTTATACTTATTTAATAGATTTTCTAGTACAACTATAGCGTCTAAGCAAAAAATGAGCGGATTCCTCCGAACCCGTAAATAACACCCTCCCTCCACCCCGTATAAAGGTAAGTCGCAAGTTGAACTCCATGATTATAATATCCAAAGGTTGATTGATACGTCAAAATTGCATACTTTTGTAATTAGTTTGGATAGTCGTTGTATGTCGTTTCATAATTTACCTTATTATATAACATAAATATAGTCATTGCATGCTGTTGCATACTTAATATCGTTTTTAGTCATGCACCAACAATATGAAAAATAAACTTATAATATTATCACAAAAAATAAGATATCTGGATAGAATTATTATTATATAAAAAGGTAAGGTAAAAATTTAAAAAAATTATTTAATAAGAAAAAATAATAAGATGGGCGAACAAATCAAAACAATGATACGACCATATCAAATCGATGTAGTTTTTGGCGTTACGAGCTAACAATATGTTTCGGTTGGCTTAAAGAAATTGATCAACTTGTGGAAAAGGGTACAGGTGTGTGGAAAATAGGAAGAAAAAAAAACAAGAGTGATAGGAGACTATTGCATGATTATACTTCATCCATGGAGAAAAGCCGATTAATTTTCACTTATGATCACTTAGTTTTTATTTTATTGCATTAAAATTACTAAACTATCTTTTGTAACAAAAAGTCTCGTTTAACTTTGCTCAAGTATAAAAAAAAATTCATTGCTTTCGCTTATGAGAGAGTTTTTGGACCCAAATATAGAAAGTATCAGCTAAACTCCATTGTATGTAAAAATTAACCACTTAACTCGTGCCAATCAAAATTTACTGATTCAACTCAACCTACCCATTTAACACCCCTCCGACAATATAATATAATAGTCATAAACGGAATCTTAAGGAGCAGAAAATCCTTATGGAAAGAAGTAAGAAGCTGAATTGTAATGTTGTAATGGCGAAAAGATCAACTTTGATAAGAGCCAGTGCTTCCTCTCGGACAGAGCTCCTCGCAGACTCTAGTGGTGCAAGCGAAGGTTTCAGTCGAACGAAGCAACCACCAGTCGCCCTTAGTATTCCAAACCAGTAGTCGTCCTTAGTGCTCCAAAACACCCTTTCGCTTGCGTGAGCAGCAGCCCCTAGCGCCCCGAGCAAGCACCTTTAGTGTTCCCGACCGCCTGCCTTTCGGCCTTGACTCTCCAAACAACCAGTAGTATGACCGATCTGTGTTCAAAACAACCGATGACGCTAGCGACGACTCGTGGGGCCCCCTAACACCGAACAAAACATTATCACATGCCCCATGCTTAAAGAAATATCGTGATAGACGTCAAATCTCTCCATTAGAAAAAAAGACTATTTGAAAGATATATATTGAACCCAAATTTGATTATAAAATCAGTCAAATAGAGTGGGGCGTGCAAGCGCATCAACCAGCTTTGATAATTGAGCAACATGAAATAAAGGAAGCAAATGTACATGTATGTTTATCTGATACTTTAAATTATAAATTAAGCCCAAAATAAGCAATGTCTTCAAAGACTTCCTGACCTACAAGCCTTAATCCAATCAACTACAACTACGAATTCAATACAAAAGCAGACACAAACTATTTGCCTCGTAATGACTAACAAAAAAGAAGTTCCCGACATAAATTATCTTCTCACTCAACAGCCTGAGGGAGCACACATGACATTCCACTTGAAACATAACCCCCTTCTCATATAATTAAAGACAACAAAAAAGTCGCATTACCCTTTATTTTTAAAGGAAGCAAAAGTACCTCCCTATACCTGAAAGAATGTCATATGTAGTCCTAGTTTCCAAATAATATCTTGGTCTGACCTCTCATCTTATGGATGATGAAAAGAAAATCATGAACTTTCGACGAGAAGCTGGCAGGGTAGATGAGGCGAACTCAATAAGATCTTCACATAATCGTAACAAGCATTAACAGCCATCTTTCTTCTCTTATCAAGAAGATTGCACTGCCAGCCGCTGAAGATGCTCAAAGAACACTTGAAGACTCACATCGTCTGTAAAGATCACGTCTGATCCAGCTGCCATATCATTTGCATTATTGTACGTGGCAGATGGATTCAATTTTGCCAAAAGGAATCTTGCCTGTCCAGCATGAGTGAAAAGATGTCACATTTACATTCCAATTAAAAACAAAATGAGCCAGTAACCACAAGAAGACAAATGTAAATTTTCAGCTTTTTGGGAACAGCCTCCTGTCCAATTCTTTCTAAGGAAATGGCACCTCATACCAGAAGAATATAGTGTAAGAATCACTTCAAAAGATACTTCAAAAATAGGGATTCCAAAGAGAAAACAAGACTATGCAGAGAAAACCTCATATTCATGCTTTACTTGGTGATATGATGGAAGAAGTTACTGATCCTTGCATTTCCTAATGAGGAACCTAAAGTAGATCCTACTCCTTAACAGGCAAGTGGGCATTTACACATCGCACAAGGCAGCAAAAATTAAATTGAAAAATGCATTCATTACCTGGGAGCCATGTTGATCACATACCACCAGTCTTGGGACAGGAAACCTCTCACGGATGATAGCTTGGGCCTCATCATGTGGAACTTGCAACAGCTGTGCAAATGCCTGAAAAGAGGAGAAAGGGGGAAAGAATACATATCTTTGTTTCAAACACACATTATGAAACTACATCATGCTAGTTCAGCACACAATTCTGCATGCTTGAAGAATGAAGAAGAGATGTCCTAGTTTTCCTCATTTAACGTGAGAAGGCTGAAGCACAGGATCTTATCATGAAGCACCGGCAGATTGAAGCTACCACAAATAAGACAAAAAAATAATAACACTGGATGACAGAAAACGTTGAGGCCTACCTGGTGCTCAGGCTGGTTTTGGTATCCCATGTTTCTCCATTGAGCTATTGTCATTCCATGGAAAATAACTACACTGAAATAAGCATCCAACAAAAGAATGCGATCAGCTGCAATGGATGCCACATCCAGCAAGGCTGGGGCAGGCAGTGAATTGAATTGAAATGCCGTTAGTGTTGGCTGAATCATGACAGCAGCATTGCTTATGCCCTCTCGGTTGAGCAACATGCGGAAATATGCTGTCTCATCTGGACTATTATTGAACACCTGGCCACTCATACATTAGTAAGAATTAAGAACTTGTACATCCATGATATCAATTTGTTAAGTTAGTGACAGAAAGAAAGAACATCCAGAGGTATATTACTTGTAAGAACTGGGATCGCCGTAAATGAAACATGAATTGAGGGAACAATGAAAAAGAGGGATTCAAAGTGAAAGAGCTGGGGTCATCCTTCCGATAGTCACCAAACTTGGCGCATAGACGAATGAGATTCCGATCCAGCCACCTTGTGGCATCAAAATCTTCCTGAAATCAGTTAGCCAGATTTATCAATAAAACAGAAAGGAGAAGAGGGATATTATGAAGTTCAGGCATGCTATGGTAAACAGATGCTTCAATGCCTGGAATGGAGGAAAACTAAATCCAGTATGTTCAGTGCAGAGAAACTTTAAAACCCATATATTGGCAAATCCTAAAAAATTTGCATACACCACAATTCATGTTTTTAAGGATAAATTCTTCCCTACTTCAAGCATACTCAACTAACCTTGTTGCTTTTCCATTTACCAAAGAATAACAAAACTATCATGAGAAATTGAGAAGGCCGACAAATAAAATAATGAAACTAAGTAGGCGTTCACATATATGCCACCACTCTCTGATTACTGTAAAGCTTTGTGCAGAACAAATGATAGTTTAGAAAAGATACCTCCATCTCCATTTTGTAAGAAGCTAATCTAGCCATTACAACCGCAGCAGCCTCTTGATCAAATCCTTGCACTAATTCCTGAGAAAATGGATTTATTGCAGTGTCAAGATTAACAAATAATTGTATGGTCCCCTCAAAGTCCAAACTGAAATTCCTCAACTTGAAGCAAGAGACAGATCCAAAAGGGAAATTCTCCTTCATCGAGATACCCTTTGCAGGAAGCCCTTCTCAGAGGACTTTGAGAGAATACAGAGAATCTATCAAAACAATTTCCAGATATATCTACATGGAAATATTATCAAACTATGGACAAGCTTATCCTCAATAGTTGTTGTTGGAAAGAAGATTGGAAAGAAGAGTTTGATGGAGAAAATATTATATTGGACTTTCAACTGAATTTGAGATTGTTGGGTGATAGACTCATCAAAGTTACAGAAATGCCAAACATTTAGGATGTCTTAGATTGAAAATTAACTCGGATGAAATAGAATGAATAATGTGGCCCTGTTTCACATGTTTATAATACAGTATATTCCCTTTTCAATCTCTTAAATACCCCCCCCCCCC
>ML392606.1:45092-62304 GCA_005239525.1 Nicotiana knightiana | reverse complement strand
TCTTAAAACCCCCCCCCCCCCTTAATTTTTCTTTCCTTTTTCCTTGTTTGTGGGGCCAGGGGAATTGAGGTTAATCAGACTCTTTTTCTATCCTAAATGCAATCTCAAGTAAGCAAAAAGAACTGCATCACAAGCACTACTCACAAGTAACATTACTCTCTATACTTGGGGAAAAATACATTCGGGTTTGGAAATATATATAAGAGAACCATAATGGAAGTTACTGTCTAAAAAATGATATTTCTAGCTCAATCTTTCTGTCGCACACCTCAGTGCTAACAGCAGCATCAACCCATCTTCTAGTAATGGTCGTGACGCGTAGTTTTGTTTGACCATCATGGCTCTGAAAACTGCATTTACACCAAAACCAACAATAGTTACATGGTAACTCTTGTGCCCTACTATAGACTTGTTCAAAAGGAGAAACAATGTATATTAAAGTACACATCTCCTACCCATCTAATAAAAACAAAATCTCAGCTGTAATAATTTCTTTTTAAACTAAATGATAAGAAAGAAATACAGGTGAATGTTCCTAGTGATCCAAGTACCTCGTGAGAAACTGTATGTACAATTGTGGATTTTGATTGCCTGAAGGGTCTGATTTCTCACTAGATGAAACATCAAAGAAAACAGTCAAGCAAGTGTTTTTGTCGAGGCCACACAGCTTCCAAGCAGTAGTATTCCCCTCACCAATAACCGTGCTGGAAACAGCAGGCCCTTTCTGCATAGCACCAAATTATCAATATCAACTGTCAAAACTGTAACTGGAAGAGTTACCTTTTGTTTTGCAGGAGAACAAGCTTTCAGAATACAACTTAACTGTGTAACTTTAGGTAATAACTCACTATGATAATATGCAAAAGTTTATTGAACTAACCTTCTCTAAAGATGTGCATGGTCCAATTATCCCCTGAATTTTAATGTCCTTAGAGCAGTTGATCTCTAATGTACCACTGAAACAATTTAATGCATCATATTCATTGACAAAATCATCGAATTAAAAAAGAAAATGAATCTATAGCAGTAGAGAGAAAGTCCTACACAATATTTATACTGCTCAAAGTACAAATAATATGAATTAAAATACATTCTTCTGTAAGAGTACGATTCATGGGAATCACTCGCATAGTGAAAGTTCCCCAGCTTACCAAGGTATATCTCCTTTTTTGTGTTGAGGATTAATGTGGGGAGAAAATGGCATTCCAGGGTTTAGTATTTTATCATAGTGGAGAATGCCATAAGAGAAATGAAGCCAAGTATAAATAGAACACATCAGAAGAAATGCACCAAAACTTCTTCTCTAAGGTATAACCACTCTTTCAAGTTCCTCAAGGTTTTATTTTTTAACTAACCGTAACTTACGTGCACTTCGACTTATTCCATAAGGGGTACCTGCTAATTGCTATCTCCTACCAGGACAAGTACCAGGTAACTTTCCACCAAGACTTGGATATATTAAAAGAATCGCCTAGCGTTTTTGCCTCCCCTGGAATTTTTACCTGAGGTCCACTTTATTGATCACTGAGCCACATCCTTGGGTGCGTCAAGTCCATTAAGCCCCAATTAAATCTTAACTAGTGTGTGAGAATTTCAACTGGTTATTTTCAAGTTGTGCTTCTATGAAACTAAAAGGATAACCAACTAGGTTATGTAATTTTCGAAAGATCAATCCCATCAATCAACCCCAAAATAGTTGAGACTTGAGATATGTGATATATTTTGCTTTGTTCAGGCACGCTTCATTCTAACACTAGCATGTAATTTATCTTTGAAGGCAATGCAGGGGTTCTCTAAATCTCACACTTGTCTCTACCCAGACCTACTGTAAGTGTAACAACAACTAAACCTTAACCTCAACTAATTGGTATCGCCTTTATTGGTTCTTGCTTTTCTTTTTTAGCCAAGTCACATTGACTCCAGTCTTCTGAGATATTAGTCTTAACTCCAAAGAAAATATCTAGCCAAAGCATGAGAAAGTCTAAATTTGCAACACAACGGAAATCCCTCCCCCCCCCCCCTTTCCTCTCCCTATCAATTTCTTAATTGAATTCATTTGGACTAGATATGCACTGCATCTATCAGAAGGCAGATTCTTTTTTATTATCATATGCTGAGTACTTTAAACCATGATCTTCCTTTATCTACGAAAACCCCCCTCGCTGGTGTACAGCTTGGACCCAAAAACAACCTTCAAACAATATATCTTATATTATAGATAATTTTCGCTTTAGTGCCTCTAGAAGAAGGAAAGTCCCTTCCATAAAGTTGGAAACCTTTCCACGGTCAAAACAGCCATATTGAATACATAGCAAAAATAGTGTCCTTTGCAGATGAGACAAAATAGAATAACATCTCAGGAAGCTCACTTGAAGGACAGCCCAAGAGACTGTTCACCATCTTCAAAGATGTGCTTGAATGAATCTTTGAAAACAGAATGACCAAAACTTTCAGCTAGAACAACTAGTCCTCCAGTTTTTTCGATAGCTACTTTCATCTCAGCAACTCCAACCTGAAACACAAAGTTGTTATTGCAAAACTAAACATGACATATATGATGCTCAAATGTTGGAACATTTGTTCAATCAGTTAATAAAAAAAATACACATGTAGTAGCTTTTAAGAACCCAGCATAATTGTAAATGAATGTCAGTATCAAATGCATGATTAGTAACTAGAGAAATGCCAGCACCTTCACTTATAAGATTCTATGACACATAACACAAGTGTCACCATGAAAAAGCTAACACAGAGACAAACCTGATCAAGTGCTGAAGCAAACACATCCAAGACGTGACCTTGACTAACAAGCTGCTTTGCAAGTTCCTCATAGAAATTGACTGCCTTTTTGAAAAAGGGTGCTGCATCCTTGTGCAGATCCTTATGAGAACGAACTGGTTCTGAAATATCTTTTGACACAATCTGCAAAAACGAGGAGATAAGTCAAAGAATAGGAAAAGGCATTGAAATTCATCAGTAATAAGGATTCAATTTAGCCAGGTGACAAATGGCAATAGAGACAAAAAGAAATCGTTTTTTCTCCATTAAGGATCCAACTAAGTGTCATTCTCATAAAGATGCAGGTCTCTAATCGGACTCAAATAAATTTCAAGACTATGGCTTTTTGCCTCAAAAATTAGGCAAAAGACAGGGTGACTGCATCTTTTCAAGAACACTTAAGTGGCAGTCAGTCAGGACACTTGTTTTGGTTCTAACTGTCTCCATACACCAGCAATCGGTTGAGGCTGGTTTTCATTTATAAAATTACCTTACTTTTGATAAGGTTAAAATTATCTTACTTATCAAAAAGAACAAAGAGAACCTTTTTCTTCTTTGGGTTGGGGAGAGAATAATGCGGGAGTCTGGTGATATTACAAGCACAAAACAGAGTGAAAACAGATACAAAGGCTCACCGCTCCAGGTCCCTCTGTGCATGGTCCGCCCACTAAGGCCACGATCCGAGCACCAGCACCAGCCAAACAAGCTCCAAGCAATCCAGCAGCTACACTCAAAGCCACACCAGTGCAGCGTAACGCTCTATTTCCCTGTGGGACTGGCCATTGATCCGTGCTCAATTCATCTAACAACTACAAAATAACAATGCGCCAAAACAAGTCAATACACATCAAATAAAGAGATAAATAAATAATTGCCAAGTTGAAACGGACAGAATTCAAGGTATATTCACACTCCGAGGCAGGCAATAAGAATCTGGTAACACCAATACTGGGAGCCCCAACCGGGCCAGGACCGGCCCGTCTTCCACCAACACTACTTCCAAGGCCCAATTGATCCAAAACATGATCTTTAGACAACTCTTTTGATCCCCGAAAAACATAAACCTTCGACATATCCGAAAACCCTAGCTCATGCACCTGGACCTGCGTACCATACGATATAAACCCTACCATAGCATTATCCGGTAACATCCCGATCGCCCGTTTCAACGCCGATTTCGCAAATTCCAATTCCTCCTCAAGCATACACGTGTCCAAAACGAACAAATAAATTGGCGAAATCGAAAAATCTATCGGGTTAGGGTTTTGAGCCGGGTTCGGACCCGGGTTAGGGAGAGTGTATTGAATTGTGGTGAATTGAGGATAAAGTTCAGCAGGAACATTAGTTTCACTAATTCCCGAATAGTGATGAGGGAAATGGTTACGTTGAAAGCAAAACGGACAGATCCAAATTAGGGCCTGAAAATCAACCCGAGCAAAGGGATTGAGAACTGAAGAGCAAGTTTTGCATTTAAGCGGCGGGTAAGCGAGCGTAGGGAGATCGGTATGAGGACGGATCAAGTGGATCGAGGTAGCGATTGGGATCACGCACTTGCTTGATTCAACTTTTGTTCGTGGCCATGCGTTCCATGTCATTCGAACTCCGTCGATCCCTTCTGCATCTGGTTGTGCCATCTCTGTCGCCATTGATGAGATTCAAAAGACCTTCCCTTTACGATTTGAAATTGTGTGTTTGTGTGTGAATTGGGAACAAAATACAAAGAGAAACTGTGTGTGTGTGTGTGTGATTTGGCGCGACCCCAAAGGGAGGAAAGAAGGGGGGCGGGGGTAGAGAGGGGTCACACCGAGAAAACGAGGAGGAAATTCAGTCAAACACTGAACGATGTGAAGAAGGGAGAGATTTAGCTATGGAACAAAGAAAGGCCGGGTGGGTTGTGGTTAAACAGGGACTTTGGTTCTGGTAATCTGAATGAATTTGGGAAATTTTTTATTCAATGAGTGAGAAATTTTGTAAAATAATCCTTATGTTTGGAATAGTTTTAAAATAATCCTTTAAATATAGTTGTAAGAGAAATGTTAGTCCTTTTAAGTTTTTTAAAGGCAAAAATACATCGGTAGCCCTATTAACTTATTTTCACTTTTAACTTTAATACTTATTTTTAAGATCAGTCCATTTAAATACTTCAACCATTTCTTTAGTGTATCATCGAGATAACTAAAATTTAGCCAACCAAACACAATAAATGCGCGTAATTCACACACCAAAATGACAAATAAAAAGGAGACAAATGGATTTAACTTAAAAGTGATTGAATTGCACGAGACACAACGAAAAACTGTAGCGAAAATGTCTGGCATTCCATCTTCACATCAATTTTGAACAGATTCAAGCCAATCCAAGTGCGAGAGGTTCTTCCCCAGATTGTATCTATCTCTCCACTGAAATTTGGAGCATTCTAACTTCAAAAATGGCAACTCCTACGAAACTCCAAGCTCCGGCGAGCTCTATTTGGCTGGAAATGGTATTCAAGCCTATCAAATGCAGCAAAACTAATGCCAAACCATTTATGCACCTCATGAGGTGTTTCTAACCCCTCTTCTTCGCCTTTGATCAGCTTCAGTTGTGACGAATTTGAAAAATAGAGAATTTGGCAAGTTGAGCATACAAGGTTTTCAACAAAATGTCAATTTTAATTTCACGCCAATCCAACATGGTTCAAATATTGTACTTGAATGCTTATTCTCACCAAATAAAATCCCTACATATAGTTTTTGATAAAATACAGTTTGACCGATTTGAATAGTTCTTGTTCACATATGAACTCTAATTTTTTCGGTCAGGACGCTACTCTTAGTCATGGTTGTTTTTGGTAAGTCCTGAAATGGAAGCTTGGATCTTAAAAAATGAGATAATCAATATTAAATTCTATGTATTAAAGCAGAAGTTTCGATCTTGAAATGGAGCTTGGTATAACTTAGAATTACTCCTTTGTATACATAGGTACACAAAAGATTCTAACTTAGAATTTAAATCCACTAAACTTCTAAGTTAAATCCACGTGTCTCCTTCTTATTGGAGCATTCTAACTTAGAATTTTTCCTACACTTAAAAATTAAAAAAGAAGTTTGGCGGAAAATTTTCTGGCAAACATTTATTTTCCGGCAATACCTATGAGGAGTTTGTTTTTTGGACTATTTCACGCGCTTGAAATTTTTTTAAATCATTTGCCTTGCCATGTCAGCTTTTTGTCTCTAGATGACACGTTAAAGGGCTGGAAATAATAAGACCTTAAGAATAAGTGTTAAAGTGAAAAGCAAAAATAAGTTAAAAGGGTTGTTTATGCATTATGCCTTTTTTAAAGAATGAGCACTTTCGATATCCCTCAAATATTTAATAATTTGTTATTAGATTTAAAACTATAAAAATAATAAACCAGAAATAATAGGAAGGTGCAATTTCAAAATTTGCAACAACAATAATAGCATACACTAGAAATAGATCAAAACAACAAAATTGTACCTTAGAAAAACGCATCACATACCATAATTAATAGATTAATAATAGCAAAAATTATAAGAATTGTACCTCCATGTGTAAGTTTCTATTAAATAATATTATTATCTCGATTCTTATTAGATATAATAGCCATAATTTATTAAATTGTAAGTGCTTATATGAGTTTATTTTATTACAAATTTTAAGGTGCATTGGTCACGAAATTTGAAGTGAAAAGGTTAGGTAATGCAAAAAAAAGGGGACAACTCAATATACAGAGAATCTCACGTTCACGTAGTGTCCGGGAAATGACCACACTCATATTGTTTTTAAAGTTATTAATAACTTATGGAGTATGATGTGTTGACTAACTATTGCATTGATAATAGTGACTTTACATAATATAGAAGAACCAACACGTTATATAGTATGAATAATATGTTGTTTGAAACTCAGTGCAATGGCGATAATGATTCTTAGGTAAACGATGAGATGAATAAACAGTTCATGATATGTTAAATGATGCCAATTAGGAGAAATGAATCGTTTATATAGAAAATAGATAATAAATGATTAAACGAGGAAATTGAGTTATTTTTCCTTTGTTAGTGTAAATTGTAAAGTGTAAACTACCCGTTTAATGATCATGTGTGTCCTGCCTATCAAAATTTTTAATTTACTCATGAGGTATTTATGTAAACCAATAAGCTAGAAAATGTTAATGGAAGTGTGTGGTTTGAAGGATTGAATTCAAACTTTAGATAAGGATATTCCATTTTAGCATAAAAATGATGAATTTATGGAATTTAATTACAAAATAAAGGATTCTTTGTAATTACATTAAGGAGGAAGTTGCAGTTAGTTAAATGCAGGTAGTTGGAGGACTTAATTTCTTAGTGGGTGATTGCCAGTCAAACCACGTTAAATATTTATGTCTCTTTTGGTATATTTCTCTTTTGTTAGCTGATTAATTGATGTTCACAATTTGCTTTACTAACTTCCGCATGTCACATGATGTTTTCGGTCCAAACATAGAATCCTTTCTTTCTCGTCCACTCGGGAGGTGCGGACACACCTGCAGGGATTATAAGGGGAAGTTATAGGAACGATGGGAAAGATTACAGTACCTGATGGCATGCAGTGATGGATGTAGACCCATCAGACACGAATAATCATTTCAGTCCTCGAAGAAGTAGCAGACGTTCTAGAAAATCAAAAAGACTGAGCTGAAATAAGCCCTTTGAATCATTGAAACGACGGCATAAGTGCCCTTTTTATCAATAGAGGGAACAAATTTAATCATATTTATCGTATAAGGGAGTCTAGGTTGGATATAAAATGTATTTTGAATCGTATACAGTAACCTTTAGCAGTTATTTCTATAACTTTCTAGTTCTAGATACATGTTACACTTCAACATGCTAATTCAGTGGCGAAGCTAGAAATTTCCCAAGGGTATTCAAATTTGAAAGAAGTAAAAAAAAATTCTTGACAAAGGGTGTTCAATATGTGTTATATACCTCTAAAATATAATATTTTATCTATATATGTAGTGCAATTTTATCGACGAGGGATGATCAATTGACCACCTTGTGACCATGTGGCTTCGCACTGTGTTAATTCAAGTTGCATAAAGAGGATGCTAACACTTTTAAGGCACAAATATTTAGATATATATTTTTGGTATTTAAAATACACAAGGGTGTTATCTCAACTAATGATTGTCTTAGGTAAAATATGTTATGGCACGTGGCCACCCAAAAAGAAGACACGTGGAACCCAAGACGGGGAGGACCAAAGACCAGACGCAATTATTCCATATGTCATCAGAAGAGATAATGCTCATTAAGGAATTAAATGCTCTACGTCCGGTAACATTTAATAAGGAATATTCTACAACATTAAGAGCAACAACCCGTTACAGAAAATATGACATTTATGTTCAACGTTACGTTTTCATCAATGCAACTCATAATTGACATTAAATAAGGGCATGACCCTAATACCTTCTTCATATCTATAAATAATAAGCTCAGTGGTCATAGGAGGGACACGAATTTTCTGGCTAAACTTACTCTCTATTATGTACAAAGCTTAATTAATTTTATTTACTTGCTTTTTGATCTCATTATTGATGTGCCCGGAAGCTTTGCTCTCGGAACTGTCATCTTTGTTGTTTCATCTATATTTCAAGGCTAAATATTTTATTTTTTTAAAATTGTTATATTATTTCAGGATCGAATTAATTCACTTATCTAGAAACCACGTATAAATTTAACTGTATCGTTTCACGAGTAAACAATGATACACATTAAGAAATACAATAAATATTTTTAGTGTAATAAGGGGATGCAGATGAATCAAATAGTTTTTTAGTGTTTGTTGATTGAAAGCCAATACAAAATTAAACTTGATTTTTTTTTCTTTAATGAAAAATGCATGTGGTAACGGTTTTACTAAAAATCTGATAAATACTTCTAAGAGAGATTTGATAAGTAAAACGGAAGGTTAATCCTAGTTAAGCTTAATGACTGTCAGATCCATGAATGTGATAACGAATGAATGAGATAAAGTGTCGTATTATTAAATTTCGGACAAAGATGATGATGATGATTGATAATTAAAATGCGATTGAATAGGTGGAGTAAATGCATGCAATGTCAATAAATGTAATAATAAAGGATAACTCGCCCAAAATTCCAAACATGGAATTCAACTATCTCATTGTCAGCAGTGCAAATGAAAAACAACATGGATGAAACAATGTGTTCTTGGATCTTGTATATGAAAAGGGTGTCTTATAACTAGGGAACCAATAGAAAAGACAAGAATTGTATATTCTTTTCAATAGTCAATATTACAAAGTGTTCTTTCAGAGAGTTTCGGATCCCTTTGTTCTCCCTTTTGTTTCCTATATATAGGGAACATTTGTTGGGAACCCTAAAAAATACAAAGGGAGGAAATATTCTAATATATTTCCTTCTTCTAATCTAGAGCTATCCTACCGTTACTATCGGCTTCTACCATCGACCCCGTCCAAGTTAGAAATCCCTCCCCTAACTGTTTAGCCGTTCCGAGCTTCGACCTTGGCCAATGATATTGTTACGCTTGGTCCAAATTTCAACCAATACAGTTAGTCCCTCCGCTTATCAAGGTCGTGGACCCCTCGTCCTTGGTGAGCGGATTACTCTGTGTCCGATATGAAGGAAAGATGGTCGTAACTAGGTAATTAACGCCTAGTGAGGTCGCGATTGGTGCAAGTGACGTCAGATGTTGTCATCGTCACGCACGTCATCATTATGTATCTTCCCCATGCAATGCATGCATTGTTGATGCTTCGATTTTCGTGTTGCGTGTAGCTTTTGGCCTCGATTTTGAGACCACCCAACCTTATAAATAGATGAAGGGTTTTTCATTCGAAACTTTCACTATTTCTTTCTTCTTTGATACTCTTTCTCACTTGTGCTCTCCTTCTCCGCCTTTTGTGACCTCTTCTTCTTAGTTTTTTCAATTCCTTTCTTGATCTCTAATTTCATCTTTCTCTCCATTGTGTGATCCATTACAATCATCATGTCGACTTCACCTCGTAACCATGGTGACATTTCTGACGCCGCTCCCTTGTCAGTGGCTATCCTCTCTACCGATGAAGGGATTTCGGTTGAGGGAGATGAGAGTCTCCCCACCGTTAAAGAGGTTATGCCTAAAGACCATGCATCCAGGAACGACTTCCCTAAGGGGCCTGGGCCTGCTCCTGAACCTGATCTTTCTGAAACGGGGGAGGCTGAGTTGGCCGAGATGCGGACTAAATATCGCATCCCCTCCTACATCGAGACCATCCCCGCGGGAGGCGATACGATTCAGGTTCACCATCTTGGGTTCTGTGCCTTCTACTTCTACCCGTTCATGATAGGCTATACCTTGCCCCTTCCTAAGTTGGCCGAAGAGTTCTGTCACTTTTACAACATTTGCCCAATGCAGATCTCCCCTTATCTATATAAGGTCTTCTTAATGCTGACAAAGTATGCGGAGCTGGCTGGTTGTGAGGTTGACCTTCGCCATTTGCTGCACTTATTTTCACCTACCTTCTTCAGAGGTACCATGATATACTTGCGGAATCATAGGACAAAGGGATTAATAGCTAGGATGGATAACAAGGCGAGTCGGTTATTTTGGCGCAAATACTTCTTTGTTATAACTGATCAGTTGGTGGCGGATCCCAACGGATTTCCCGAAATGTGGAATTAATATCGTGCTTTCCGCCATTAGTTCTTTGTTATTTTCTATTTTTTTTGTTTCTTTACCGCTCTCTCATTTACAGCTGTAAAGTGTTCTCCCTCCCTCGTTCTGGACATGGAGGATTGGCTGGCTCGCGTTTTGCCTCATGTCGTGGAGATCCGTGATTGGTCTTCCTTCTTCAAGCGTTATGGACGAAGGTCCCACCTCGTAAATATCCTAGTTATCTCGTTAGGTTGAGTCCTTTAGCATTTTCTAACTCAACTCCTTATTTGTGTTAGGTTGGCGGGCCTCCAGGAAGGCAAATATGCCTGCTCTCGCTTTCTGTCAAAAGGCGGCCTCGGCTGCAAGGGAGTTCGCTTTAGTCGAATCCACGAGAGGCGGAGCTGAGATTCAACGGGGAGAGGTGTTTGTCCCCTCAGATATGGCTGTTCCCTGTGATGTCCCGCCTCAACAAATCCTTCTTCTCACTGACGAGCCTTCTCCTAATGAGGAGCCGTCGCCAAGGAAGAGGTGAAGGGTGGGGACGGGGAAAGCCATAGCTATTGAAGGATTAGAGAGGACTTCGACCCTTATGACGGCGTTAGAGTCGTTTCCGGCTGAAGAGACGAGCATTATGCATGAGTCGAGAGACCTCCCAAGGCCGAAGAGGTTGGTAGCGGCGAAGAGCTCTCGCAGATAGCAAGGGGTCATTCTTCATCGAGGGCGAAATAGGGTGGTGATTCTGGCATAGGGGACGTTGATTCGGGTTCTGACATCGAACCCGACGAGGTTAGAGCCTTCACTTAAAGGAAGACTCGCGTGGAGATAAAGACGGAGGGTCTTAATCGTCACATTGTCATACCAGTGGACTTCAACCTTTTGGTTGATACAAAACATGTGGCGCCCTCGTTCGCCCCTTTATGTGCCGAGGCCGAGAACAAGACATTGCAGACGCTGAAGGATGCCGACCTTTCCCTTGGCATATGTGGGATGGCTTTGCAGGTGAGTATTTTACTACACTTTCATATGCTTCGCTAATATCACTTTATCTTGGCTAACTTATTTCTTCCTTTTTTGTCAGACTCTTATCATTGACATTGAGTGTGACCGGCGGGATGAGGAGAGGGTGGATCAGTATAAGAGGATGGAGTCCAAGTACAGAGAATACCGTTCTAAGTACCGGAAGGTGGTCAGGAGCGTTTGCGAGGACGGGCAGTTCCAGGAACTGTGTGATGAGATTAGGGGGAAGAGTGAGGAGCTAAAAGAGAATGATGGGGATATATTGAAAGCCATTAGCCGATGTAGCGAGCTGGAATAAACGTTGAAGTCTAAAGAAGACGAGGTAGAACTGGGGAAGAGAGTAATGGCTGAGAATTCGGACCTCCAGGCACGGGTGGTATCCTTGAAGGTCGAACTCGATCAGAGTGAGGTGAGGGCTTCCACTCTGAGGGTTGAGTTAGGTACCAAGGCTGAAGAGTTGAAGCTGGCGGAGCGAGTCAGGACGGCCTCGATAGCGGAGGCGGCGACCTTGGCGGGGACCCTACGTGTCTGTAAGTCTGAGTGGGCTAACAAAGCAGAGAATTCAGAGCTCACAGTGGCGAGATTGGAGGAGCAGGTTGGAGGTTTGGAGGCAGAGCTGGCAGGGTTGAATGAGCAGGTAGTGGTTCTGAGGGATGAGGAACAACTGGCCCGTCCGTCTACTTCTTAAGCTTCCACAGATGCGAGCGTGTCGCGAGAGTTATATGAGATGTGGGTTCATGTTGAGGCTCAGCTGGACGTATTCAGGTCTTTGAGGGCTGCCGGGAAGGTCTTCGAGGAGGAACTCATCGATGTTCATGTTAAAACGCGGGCAGCCCGTGAAGTTTGTGGCTATGCTCCCAATTCGCCCAGTGGGGACGATGGTGATAATGAAGCAGTGGATGGGCTTGCTTCTGATCCTTGTTACGACGACGAATATGCTGAAGGGCATGATGCGGCGGCCTTGTGCTTGACTTTTGATCATTTTTTGTTTTGGCCTTGAGCCCGTTGTAAAGGAGACGGGTTGTCACGAACCAAAATTCATTAAAGGTTGTGATGGTGTCGGACACCACTGTCAGACAAGCCAACACTAAATAGTTAATTAAATTCTCATTTTAATATTGTTGAAATTATTTCTTTTTCTTACATTTAGCAATAAATAATAAACTTCACCGAGTAAATAATAATGTCTTTAACCACTTTTCAATACTAACTAATCCCATATACATCCCAGAACCAGGTGTCACAAATGCATGAGCAATTTCTAGAAAATAAAATGTAATACAATAATTGTCCGAAATATAATTGGACAGTAGAGAACATACAATACAATACTCCGAAGGAGACTCTGCTGATTGTGATCGTCTCGAGAGGTGCAGCTCACCTAAGTCTCTGTATCAACCATGCCACTGCGACAAACTAGGCCACTAGACATACATGTGTTTGTGCAACAAAATGCACAACAAGTGTAGTATGAGTACAAAAACAACGTGTACCCAGTATGTATCCCGCCTAACCTCGAAGAGGTAGTGACGAGAGGTCGATTTCGACGCTTACTAGTGGTCCAAATATAAAAGTACCAAAATGTGCACAAGTATGAATTTTATAAGGTAATTTCAAACTCGATAAACAGGAAGCAGGTAAACAATTCCTTTAATAATAAGAGATATTCCAAAAGTTCATATTTCATCATTTAACAATTCATCTCATGCCAAGGAAGAAATATCATTACTTATAAATTTGCAAGGCAGCAATACAAGCATGCGCAAATCATGCCGAGGACGTACGGCCCGATCCAACAAAATAATAAAACGTGCACTGCCGAAGAGTCGAACAACGCGAACCATAGATGCATCTATTAACCTACCGAGACGAACGGCTCACTCCCGTGAGAGTAGCGGAAAGGATCACCCCGCTTGCAGAATATAATTGCGAAGTGGTTACATATAAATAAAGAGTTACCCCGCTCGCGAATCATACATGTGATGCAGGTACTCATAGATACACATATTCAAACAGTCAATCAAAGGTTCATCTTGAAACTAATTACACAGGAAAATTACAAATTTCTCCTTTAATGGTTAAGAAAAATAATGTTTAATTTTTGTAATTCATTTGCCAAGTTCGATATGATTTAAACATTTTAAATTGACAATAAAGTTACAAGTACGGCAAGTAAGCATGTTTTTGGATCTTAGACTACCCGGACTTAAGCATTATAGTATCTACGCACGAACTCTCGTCACTTTGTGCGTACGTAGCCTCCCACAAACAGTAGTACACAATTAATTATTTTACATATGGGGATAATTTCCTCTTACAAGTTTATAAAGGAGACTTACCTCGCTCCGAAGTTTCATAGCCGGTTTTTCAAACAACTCGACCGATGCCCAACGCTCCAAAACTCACTTTCGCTTTATTAACATTCACAAGCTTTTAATCCTCCTCCGACATCGTAACATTGAGTAAAATGCTCATACGCCACCAACAAATTGATATCTACAATTAAAATCAAAATATGACTCAAAAATATTTATCAATATCCAGTTATGGCTCACAAGTTGGCTACAAGCCTCTAGCTCAAATCATCTAATAGGTTCACTTACTAGCACATTCAACTCCACTCTTATCATTTAATACCCATTTGAAATCATCAATGATAGTACATTAATTCTTCAACACCACCAAATTACTATTCATCATCTTCTTTAACCAACATTTCCAAAATATTCAATTTGGTGATTACTTAGTTGAACACTTCTAACTAAGCTAGCAAATGATTCCATAGGTTCATTGCATCCTTTAATTTCATTTCTAAAAGCACTATTTATCTCTCCTTCATTTTCTCAAGAACACTATTCATGCCATGAACTAGAGTTTATGAAATCAATTATCCAACCATAACAACTTGAAACAAATGTTAGAATTACTCTCACCGACTCATAAGAACAAGCTTGAAGCATTAGTATTACCTTCCTTAAGCTTTTCTTTAAAAATCCAATGTTTGGGAAATTTGATGTTCTTTAACAACTTGAAAGATTTATAGGGATTTCAAAGATTGAATGATGTTAATACTAGTGTTAATAGGATGTTATTAACTTAAAATATCCAATAAAATTCACCTTGTATTGTTAAGTAGTCCCCAAGGTCGAATCCACCATGAAAGAACCAATTCCTAGCTCAAGAAATCCTCAAAAATGGCTGCTGCACGTGACTGCCTTTTATAGGCACATGTGCTTCATCGAGTTGTACCTTGCATTGTGTAGGTTGTACCCCGTATTACAAGCTTTCCCTTGTTGGACATCTTTTACTAAAACGTCCATAACTCCTTGTAGAAATATCCAAATGATGAACGGTTTAAAGATTTAGAAACTAAACTCAAAGATATTTCATTTGATAGGTTGTCCACCATATAACTCCTTATATATTTTGAGATATAAGTTTCCAAAGTCGGCTCCATGCATCAGAAATTTCTGGCGAAACTCCTTTACCAGTCTTTATTTAGTTGATCATAACTTTCTGTAGAAAATTCCAAATGATGTATGGTTTAGCTTTATGGAAACTAGAATAAAAGGGCTAAAACGTTTCTATTTTAAAAAATTTCAGATTCCTCATATATTTCAATATGTAAGCTTCCAAAGTCAGCTCTACGATGCACCAGCTACTGTCCAAAACAACTTTTGCAGCAGAAAATTCCAGCAGTTTTTTTCGTCCGAAATCCATTTCGTTAACCTTCCGAAATTCACCCGAGGCCCTCAGGAACCTTAACGAATTATACCAACATGTCCAAAAATACAATACGAACTTAGTCGAGGCTTCAAACCACATCAAACAACGCCGAAATTATGAATCGCGCATCGAATCAAATTATGAGTTTTTAAATCTTTCAACTTCTATATTTTGTGTCGAAACATATCAAATCAATCCGGAATGACTTTAAATTTTGCACACTAGTCATAAATGATATTACGGACCTACTCCAACTTCCGAAATCGGAATCCGACCCTGATATCAAAAATTCCACTTCCGGTCAACCTTCTCAAAAACCTTCAAATTTTTAACTTTAGCCAAATGACACCAAAATGACCTATGGACTTCCAAATTCATATCCGGACGGCTCCTAATACCAGAATCACCATACGGAGCTATTCCCAGACTCAAAATCCCACATGGACATCGATAACATTGAAAAATGCACCTCAACCCAAATTTATGAATTTCTTCCAAAATGCCAACTTCCACGATAGACGCCGAAACGCTCCTGGGTCATCCAAAATTCGATCCGAACATACGGCTAAGCCCGAAATCATTATACAAACCTTCTTGAACCTTCAAATCCCGATTCCAAGTTCGTTTACTCAAAAATCCAACTTAGTCAATTTTNAAACGGGCCGGGTTGACCCGTAACCGGACCGGCCCAGACCGGTTAAAACCGGAACCGGACCGGCCCGGTTCATAGGGGGCCGGGTGGGCTGGGTAGGGGGGTTAGAGGGGGTTGGTCCGTTTATAATTTTTCTACCGGTTACCCGGACCGGTCCAACCCGGTCAAAGTGAACAGTGCACTTACCGATTAAACTGGCCCGGACCGGCCCGGTTTTAACGGCTAAATTTTTTTTTTTTTTTTTTATTTTTAAAATAATATTATTAGACGTATTATGCATTTATGCTTAATGTTTTAGTTTGTTATTTTAATATTATTAGACGTATAAATACAAGTTTAAACTTTAATTTGAAGTATTAAATGTAAACTTTAATTTGCAAGTTTGAAGTTTTGAACTTGCAAATTATAAGTAAATTCTTAATGATATATTCAAATATAAGAATTTTAAAGTATTTGTATCCTTTATTCAAACACTATTTTTATAAGTTTATTTTTTTGTTTATATTTTTACGATAGTTCTAACAAATACAAAAAAAAAGTTTTTTTTTATTGTTAACCCGGCCCGGCAGTACCCCTACCCGCACGGGTTCGTTTTTACCCGGATAAGCCCCAACCCGTTAAACCCGTTAACAATTAACCGGTAAGAACCCGTAACCGCAACCCGTCAGGTTCAAAAAAAAATGGAACCGGCCCGGCCCGGCCCACCCGTTAGACACCCTTACTCTAAACCAACTATGAGCTTACCGAAATTCAATTTCGACCACACGTACAAGTCATAATACCTGAAGTGAAATTGCTACTGGCCTCAAACTGCCGAATGATGCGCTAGAGCTCAAAACGACCAGTCGGGTCATTACATGGGTCTTGTAATCTGACCAGTTCNTACCAGAATCACCATACGGAGCTATTCCCAGACTCAAAATCCCACATGGACATCGATAACATTGAAAAATGCACCTCAACCCAAATTTATGAATTTCTTCCAAAATGCCAACTTCCACGATAGACGCCGAAACGCTCCTGGGTCATCCAAAATTCGATCCGAACATACGGCTAAGCCCGAAATCATTATACAAACCTTCTTGAACCTTCAAATCCCGATTCCAAGTTCGTTTACTCAAAAATCCAACTTAGTCAATTTTTCCAACTCAAAGCTTCCGAAATGAGAATCTTTCTCTCTAAACTAAGGGTGTCTAACGGGCCGGGTTGACCCGTAACCGGCCCGGCCCAGACCGGTTAAAACCGGAACCGGCCCGGCCCGGTTCATAGGGGGCCGGGTGGGCTGGGTAGGGGGGTTAGAGGGGGTTGGTCCGTTTATAATTTTTCTACCGGTTACCCGGACCGGTCCAACCCGGTCAAAGTGAA
>ML392606.1:0-43804 GCA_005239525.1 Nicotiana knightiana | reverse complement strand
CCCGGCCCGGCAGTACCCCTACCCGCACGGGTTCGTTTTTACCCGGATAAGCCCCAACCCGTTAAACCCGTTAACAATTAACCGGTAAGAACCCGTAACCGCAACCCGTCAGGTTCAAAAAAAAATGGAACCGGCCCGGCCCGGCCCACCCGTTAGACACCCTTACTCTAAACCAACTATGAGCTTACCGAAATTCAATTTCGACCACACGTACAAGTCATAATACCTGAAGTGAAATTGCTACTGGCCTCAAACTGCCGAATGATGCGCTAGAGCTCAAAACGACCAGTCGGGTCATTACATGGGTCTTGTAATCTGACCAGTTCGTAATGGAATGGTTACCTTTTGATGTATGTTTTGCCTTCTTGTTACTTGTCTTATTTTGTTGCGATGTTGTTTTTTACATCGAGCATGAATACTTCGAGCGGTGTCGAACTCAAAATATTCGAGCGAGGTCGAATGTATGTGATTCGAACGAGGTCGAATGTATGTGATTCGAGCGAGGTCGAATATTATGTGATTCGAGCGAGGTTGAATATTATGTGATTCGAGCGAGGTCGAATATTATGTGATTCGGGCGAGGTCGAATGTATGTGATTCGAGCGAGGTCGAATATTATGTGATTCGAGCGAGGCCAAATATTATGTGATTCGAGCGAGGTAGAATATTATGTGATTCGAGCGAGGTCGAATATTAGTAGAGGAGCAATTTGGAGTTGTGCGGAGAAGTGTTGTGTACTGCTTTATTTATTCACTTCATTGGAGAATGTTACATTTTTTAACATATACATTTGAGTTCTTCATCTACCTAGTCCCTTCATCGGTCTGGATTGAGTAGGAGATAGACGGAGTGATGAATAATCAGCTCGAACTTCGAGGCGACCCCCTCATCGCCTTGTTAAGAACCTCCTCGGTAAAACCCATCTAGGGATAAAACCCGAGTGAGGGAAAAAGAGTACGACTCAGAGGGTGTCTATTTTTAGAAGTTGAAGTGCTTGAGGTGAGCGATGTTCCAATTGTTGGGCAATAGTTTCCCTTCTATTGTTTCTAATTGGAATGATCTTTTGCTAACTGCTGCGGTGATTTTGTACGGTCCGTCACAGTTGGTTCCTAGCTTAACCTCTCTTGGATTTTTGCTTGCCTGCATTTTACCCTTGAGTACATAGTCCCCGACTTTGAGTGGTCGAACTTTGGCCTTTTTGTTGTAGTACCGTTCTACTCTTTGTTTTTGGGCGACCGTCCTTATGTATGCCATATCTCTCTGTTCCTCTATCTTGTTGAGATCTTGCTTTCTGCTCTCGTTGTTGTTTGGTCTGCTTTCATTGGAGTATCTCAGGCTTGGCTCTCCGACCTCGACTGGTATGACGACGTTTGTGCCGTAGACCAACGAGTATGGAGTTTCTTCTGTGCTTGTCTTTGGTGTAGTACGGTATGCCCATAACACTTCTGGAAGCAGTTCTGGCCATAATCCCTTGGCGTCCTTGAGTTTCTTTTTCATGATATTTAATACAATTTTGTTGGAGGATTCGGCCTGACCTTTTCTGGCGGGATGATATGGCGTGGAGAGTATGCGCTTGATGTGTCATTTCTCAAAGAATTCAACGGTCTTTTTCCCGGTGAACTATGGTCCGTTATCACAACTGATTTCCTTTGGGATGCCGAAGCGACATATTATATTTCTCCATATGAATGTGATGGCTTTATGTTCGCGTATTTAGGCGAAGGCACCTGCTTCCACCTATTTAGAGAAATAGTCAGTCAAAACTAAAAGGAAACGCACATTACCTCGCCTGGATGGGAGCGACCCTACGATGTCCATTCCCCATTTGATAAATGGCTACGGTGACATGACTGAATGGAGATGTTCGCATGCTTGGTGTATCATGGGGGCGTACTTCTGGCATTGTTCGCATTTTTTGAAGAAGTCCGTGGCTTCTTTTTTCATGGTGGGCCAATAGTAGCCGACCCGTATGAGACATCTGATGAGTGCTCGATTACCGGTATGGGAGCCGAAATGGCCTTCGTGTAATTCTTCGAGTACTCAGCTGGTTTGATTTGGCCCTAGGCATTTTGGAAAGGGACTGCCGAATGTCTTTTTGTACAAGTCGTTGTCGATGATGTTGTACCTAGCTGCCTGCATTCGGAGTTTTCTGGCTTCTTTTTTGTCCGGTGGGAGTGTTCCCTCCTGCAAGTAAGTTATAATACGGTTGCGCCAGTCCTAGGTTAAGTTCACAAAGTGTACCTCGAGTTGATCTAATGACGAGTGGAGTAATGTGACAACGTTCTCCTTTCCATTTATGTTTTTTGTTGTTGTTGCTAACTTGGTGAGGCCTTCTGCCTCTGTGTTTTGAGCTTGAGGTTTTGATCAAGCCGACATTCGTGGAATTCTGGCAGCAGCTTGTGGATTTTTGTTTGGTACTTTTGTATCCTTTGCTCCTTAATCTGATAAGTCCATGTTACTTGGTTGACGACAAGTTGTGAATCACACTAAAGGATGACCCGTCGGGCTCCATATTCGAGGGCTAGTTTTAGTCCAGCAATAACGACCTCGTACTCGACTTCATTGTTAGTCATATCGGGGCATCGTATAGACTGGCGAATTACCTCGCCTGTTGGGGCCTCAAGTACGAGTCCCAGTCCTGGTCCTGACGCGTTAGAAGCACTGTCAGTGTGTAATATCCAAAGGTCAGGTTGGGATAAACGGTATGAGAGGCTTCTTGTTCGACTTCAATCATTATCTTGGCGCTGAAGTCGGCTAGCACTTGCGACTTTATCGTCGTTCGCAGCTGATATGTGATATCGTGCTCGCTTAGTTCTATGTCCCACTTGGCCAATCTTCCTGATAGTTCGGGTTTATGTAATTTACATATAAGGGGAAAGGTTGTGACGACCGATATGGGGTGGCACTAAAAGAAAGGTCTGAGCTTTCGTGAAGTTGTGACCAGTGCCAGGGCCAGCTTCTCGAGGTGAGGGTACCTCGTTTCGGCATCGACCCAGGGTTTTGTTGATATAATATATTAGCTATTGCGTACCTTTATTTTCATGGACGAGTACTGCACTTACCGCTACTTCTGACACAACCAAGTATACCAGGAGACGTTCGTCGACTTCGGCTTTGGCGAGCAGTGGAGGAGAGGACATATATGGCTTTAGTTCTCATAAGGCTTCAACGCATTCTAAGTTCCACTGGAGTCTGTTGTCTTTTTTGAGGACGTTGAAGAATTTATGGCATATGTCAGAAGATCGTGAGATGAATCTTGACAGTGCGGTTATACGACCGGTCAACTTTTGCACTTGTTTCTTGCTGGTCAACAGTTCAGATATTCCCTCGATAGCTTTGATCTGGTCGAGGTTGACTTCGATGCCTCTTTGGGATACCAGGAAGTCGAGGAACTTGCCTGAGGTTACGCCAAAGGCGCATTTCTCGGGATTCAACTTCATGTCGTACTGTCTCAGTATATCGAAGGCTTCTTTCAGGAGGTCGATATGATCTTTTTCCTTTCGGATTTGACTAACATATCGTCTATGTATACTTCTATTGTTTTGCCGAGTTGTTCTTTAAACATCTTGGTGACCAACCTTTGGTAAGTTGCTCCTGCGTTCTTCAATCCGAACAACATGACTCGATAACAGTAAGTCCCTTGGTGAGTTATGAAAGTGGTTTTTTCATGGTCCTCCTCTTCCATGAGGATCTGGTTATATCCTAAATAGGCGTCCAAAAAGCTTAGCAACTCGTGTTATGTCGTTGCATCGATGAGTTGATCGATGTGCGACAGCGGGAAAGAGTCTTTTGGGCATGCTTTGTTCAGGTCTGTGAAGTATACGTACATGCACCACTTCCCATTTTTCTTCTTCACCATGACTACATTGGCGACCCACTAGGGGTACTTGGATTCTCTGATGGAGTCGTTTGTAGTAGTTTCTCTACTTCTTCGCGGATTGCTTCATTCATTGTTGCATTGAATTTTCTTCTCATTTTCCGTACTAGCGGGTAAAGCGGGTCTATGTTTAATTTATGCGTGGCGATGCCCTTCGAGATACCTGTCATATATGCATGGGAGAAAGCGAATAGGTCTGCATTGTTAGTTAGAAATTCATGAAATTTACCTGGTTCAGAAAATTTGTGGCCGATGTAAGACTTTTTATTGATATCATTTTTATTTCTTTGGACGGGGTTGAGGTTTTATACCGTTGATCCCGCGGCCTCCACGGTGTCGGGGTCCTTGATGATGTCGTTTTGCTCGTCGGGTTTTGTTCCCGACTTTGGTAATTGTTATGCTTCCGAGTTCATCCCCTTCAACTGCTGGGTGGACGTCCAATCTAGGGCGATGCGATATCATTCTTGTGATGTGCGTTGTTTGCCTCAGATGCTAAATATTCCCTAGGGGGTCGGGAATTTGATTACTTGATAAAGGCTGGATGGAATGGCTCTCATGCCGTGTATCCAAGACCGTCCTATGATAGCATTGTAAGTTGTATCTTGGTTCATGATATGGAATGTTGTCTCCAACGTGACGCCTCCGACCAGGATGGGTAGCGTTATTTCTCCTGAAGTTCGTTCAACTGCATTGTTAAACCTTGTCAGTATTATGCAGCGTGGTACTATCTTATCCTCGAGTCTCATTTGGGCGAGAACTCGAGGATGGATAATACATTCACCGTTTCCATCGTCGACCATTATTCTTTTTACACCAGTGTCCAAAGTTTGTAAGGTAATAACAAGAGCATCAAGGCGAGGGAAAGTCAAACCGTGAGTATCCGATTTATCAAAGATAATACTATCTTCGAGATCGTCATACCGTTCGTGTGCGATTGATCGCTTTAGCTTGTGCGTGGTGGTGAATTTCACATGATTGATTGTGGCCTCGTCACCTCCGTCGATGATCATTTGGATGTGCGGGTAGAGGAGGGCGGCTTTGGGGGCCCTTGGTGTTATTCTCGTCCTCTGCCGAAGTTGGCTCTTCCGTAGTCGCTCATCAATTCTTTCAGGTGTCCCTGGTTGAGCATGTTCACCACTTATTGCCGTAAAGCTATGCAATCTTCCGTCTTGTGGCCTCATTCCTGGTGGAACTCGCAGAGGGCATTCGATATTATGGTGTTTAGGTCAGACTTCATCTTCTGCAGCCATTTCACCTTTGGGCCGAGCTTTTCCAGTGCGTACACTATTTCTGAAGGGGATACAAAAATTGTGAATAGATAAAAGTGGGGGCACACCTTTGTCGTTCCGTTGAGTCCCTGTATTTGTCCTGGACGACCTTTCCATATGGAAAGGAGATGGAGGTATAGCCGTTCTGACATAAGGCTGGTGCCTATCACGGTTAGGACGTGGGACCGGGTGATCCCTTAGGGTATCATTACGGTGATCTCGTCTTGATTCTATGTGGACTGACTTTAGCCGTTGAGTTGGGCCGTTGAGGTCGTCCTCATGTGCCCGGACCTCGACATAGTAGGCGTTGTGAATCTCTTCCCAATTGGCGAGGGTACTTCATGATCTTGCTCAACAATTTTTCTGGTCGCCCTCGACCCAATTCTGTTCAGCCCGTTTTGGAAGGCCGCCATGGCCATGCCTTCAGATACATTTGGCAAGCTCATCCTGACTATGTTAAATTGGGCGAGGAAGCCTTTGAGTCCCTCGCCAGGAGACTGTCTAACGGCGAATATGTGGCTCACCCTGGCTTCGACCTTTTTGGCTCCAGCGTGGGTGGTTACAAACTTATCGGCCATTTCTTTGAATGTTGTTATGGATCATGCTGGAAGTTGTAAGTACCATGTCAAGGCTCCCCCTGTTAGGGTTTCACCGAATTTCCTTAATAATATAGATGACACTTTCTCTTTTGAGAGGTCGTTGCCCTTCACCGCTGTGACGTAATGAATTATGTGATCTTCATGGTCTGTCGTGCCGCCATATATTTTCAAATAATATGGCAGCATTTTGAAGGTTTGGGGATGGGATGTGGGTCCGCTTCCTCACTATATGGTTGCACTACGAACCGTCCTACGTCTCGTTTGGGCAGGAGTTTTGGGGTACCGGGTATCTTGTCGACCCTCTCCTGGTGCTCCTTCATCTGATCTCGTAGTGCCTCATTTTCATTTTCCATTTTCTCCATCTTTCTCAGTATGTCTGCGAGTGCATCGTTACCTGCATCAACTGTAATGTTAGTGTTACCTGTTGAGCAGGGAGCGGTTTGTTCGTAGGTGGTAACTGCCTCTGGTGGTGCGGCGTTCCGAGCTGCTCCTTGAGTAGGCTTGTCGAGGAAGTCGTTTAGCGTGCTTGTCAGCCACGCTTCTAGTAATTTTTTCACCGTTGATGGTGCTTCCTCAATTGTGGATGTGGAAGCGTCTCTTTCTCGAAAAGCAGTTACACTTTCATGGGGAGGAGGCGAACCGCTCCGTCCTGGTGTGATGCTGGGTGTAGCGTTTTCCTCTCCCCCATCGTTAGCCTCATAGATGGTGCTCATGAGGTTAGCATCGACGTCTGTTATAGCCTTTAATCTCTCTTCTCCTCTTTCTGCCATTTTTAGTTTGTGCAGATGGAAAAAGATAGTTGTGTATGTGTGTGTTGTTGTTTCTTTTCAGATCTAACAAAAACTATAGATCTTAACTAGAAAATCTCCACAAATCGCGCCAAATTATTTTACTAAAATTCTGATAAATACTTCTAAGAGGGATTTGATAAGAAAAATGGAAGATTAATCTTAGTTAAGCTTAATGATTGTTAGATCCATAAAGGTCATAATAAATGAATGAGATAAAGCGCCGTAGTATTAAATTCCAGACAAAGATGCTGATGATGATTGATAATGAAAATGCGAGTGAATAGGTGGAGTAAATGCATGCAATGACAACAAATGTAATAATAAAGGATAACTCGCCCAAAATGCCAAACGTGAAATTCAACTATCTCGTTGTTAGCAGTGCAAATGACAAACAACGTGGATAAAATACTGTGTTCTTGGATCTTGTATATGAAAAGGGTGTCTTATAACTAGGGAACCAATAGAAAATACAAGAAGTGTATATTCCTTTCAACAGTCAATATTACAAAGTGTTATTTCAGAGAGTTTCAGACCCCCTTTTTCTCTCCTTTGTTTCCTATATATAGGGAACATTTGTTGGGGAACCCTAAAAAGTATAAAGGGAGGGAATATCTTCTAATCTAAAGTTATCCTACCGTTACTATCGGCTTCTACCATCGACCTCGTCCAAGTTAGAACCTCCGCCCCTAACTGTTTAGCCGTTCCGAGCTTCAACCTCGGCCAATAACATTGTTACGCTTGGTCCAAATTTCGATCAATACAGTAACCACTTATAACCAGTTGAGGAACATAAATTTAATTTTAATTCACGAGTCTTTAATATTTCTCGGCATTAGTGATGAAAAAGGAGATTTACAATAAACATTAGCAATAGAGATACAAAGTTCCAATAGATATTGAGTCCGTTTGGACATAAAAAAAAATTCCTTTTTTTTTTTCAAAACCATGTTTGGTTATGAAAAATTTATATTTTTTCGGTATCCAACTTGAAAATGCACTTTCGAATTTGAAAAACTGATAAGAACCAGTTTTTTAATTGAAAAATTGAAAAGTTGGTATTTTTAAGTTTTACAAATTTACCTTATATTTTTAAAATTTATTAAAGGATCTCAGTCAGTTATTAAATATACGTAACACCTACAACTACCTACCGTATGATTGAGTGGCCTTGGATTATATTTTGACATCCACTATTGAGATCTACAATTTTTACTTTTACCTGAAGGAGCCACTATAATTTCCATTAGATATTGTTCATACGGTTAAACAATTAGCATGTTTGATTGTTTGTTTCAAGTAAGATAATTAAGTCGGGGTGGTTTTGATATTTTTTTACGAATTGTGGAGTATAAATCATGTTTCATGGTTTTGAAAAAATAGATCCAAATATAATTGCAAAAATTATAACCAAACACAATTTCATCTTCATATCAAAATACAGTGAAACTCCAAATTTGAAGAAAAAAATCTTGAAATTTATGTCCAATTGCCTACATTGAATGCAAAAGATTGCCAAAATTTCATTTAGATCTATACAATTAAAAAGAAAAAATTGCAGGAGACTTCTACGCAAAAACTTAAAATTGTGTCACACCACTGCTTTCTATTGAAATTTTTTATTTTGTGCTCATATTTTTGTCTCACAATCTTATGGACCCAGAATTTTATAAATCCACTAATTTAAGATATGGGTTTATGTACAAATTTGTGAGATAAAGATACCTCACACAATTAATGTGAGTTGCGTAAGGTACAACATAAAACTTTTCCTTTATACGCGAGGAAAATTACATACATCTCATTCCTACAATTATCAATACGGTCCCTGGCATTATTATAGTAGACCCCAATGCCTATTTGAATACAAGGAGACAAGTATATCTTATATATAATACAGTTAGATCTTTGTATAACAATATCCTTACATAATAACTATTCACTATATTCGTAACTGATTTTATATTATGTTATAAAATATATCATACATAACAATATTTCACTATAATATTAAAAAAATATCAAAATAAATGAAATATTATAGAGATGTTTGACTCTATACTACTGAGTATGTCGGACACTATCTACAACTTTGCCTCCTTGCAGCCTGGAGCAGTTGACACAAATAGTTTTAAAAAAGTTTCTTTAAATTTAAAAAAAGAACTTTGAAGTAATAAGCATTTTTCTCCAATTATGTTTGACTTGATTACTGTTTGTGTCTACATAGTACAATAAACTATTTGATTAGGACCTCTTTAATTATAAATTCCATACATAATCCTAATTCAAATAAGTGAATTAGTATCTCTTTTTTCTTTCAAAAAATATAATTTGTTTTTACAATAAATAAATAGCTGATGGTACACACTAGACAAAACGTAATTGAATAAATACCCGTACATGGATTTAGGTAAGCATAATAAGCGACAGAATCACGCAATATTGAGGCAAAATAATAAGTGGTCACCAAGAAGAGTTGGGGTGGAATAATAACTATTTTTTATTCTTAATCAGAAGTCTCGTATTAGAATTTCTGGGTATGAAGTCATCTTTGTTAGGAAACGCTTTACCTCTTATACGAGGCTTTTTAGCGAGAATTCAAATTTAATCGGGTTCAAATATAAATACCGAACACGGGTGAAAAACCAAAATAAAATAAAATAAAAAAGAGTGGTAAACTCAAACCGACCAAAACCAAACAAAATAATGTTCCGCCCCAAGTGTCAGTCAATTATACGAGGCTAATAAAGTATTTTCACACGCAATGGGAGCAGAGCTCGTAGCACATTAATAAAGCAGAAGAGTCGCTGTTTACAGTAACCAGAGGAAATTCAGACGAAGAAAAAGGAAATTCTCCTTTTTTTTTTTTTTACATATATTTTCATCTGCCAATTCCTGCTACGAAATCTTCCTGAAGAAGTGTATTACTTCTTTTTTTTGTTGGTGAAATTGGTAGAAAGTGTGTGTGTATGTGTTAAATTATGATGTTGTCGCTGCAAAGCGATCCTCGGCAGCAGTATCAGCAGCAGTTGTTGATCTCTAGGGTTTCACACGATGGAGTCACCGGCGGCGATACAGATTCGTCTTTTCCGTTTTACACTGAGTCGGCTTTGTCCTCCGTCAATATCAAGTCCGAGTTGTCTCGTGAAGGTAAAAGAATTGTTCAAATTTTTTACTTTTTTTTTGGTTGATATGTTTAATTTAGAAAATCGATATGTTTTGTGGTTACTGATTATGTCTTTAAGTTGAATTTGAAGCTTTTTACTTTTAATTTTTATTTGGTTGATATGTTTAGTTTAGAAAATTGAGATGTTTTGTGGTTAAAGATTATGTCTTTAAGTTGAATTTGATGTTTTGAGGGTGTAAATTAGGAAAATGTTAGTGTGGGAGATGAATAAGAAGATGATTTTGAGTAGAGACTAGAGAATTTTTGAAGTGCGGAAATTGAGTGGTAGGGATTTTGTCACGAAATAATAATGTTGTGTACAAATTTATTTAGTTTTTGGATCATGCTATTGTTGCCTTTGGGTTTTGGTGGTTGTTATATGGAACCTTTTATTTTATGTTTACATAATATTGGCATGAATAAAGTGGCTAGCCAGATTCATGTAGCTGACTTCAACTTGTTTGAGATTGAGGCGTAGTTGTTGTCATTAAGTTTTGGTGGTTATTACTATATCTTTCGAGTTTCAGGAGATCAACGTGAACCACCACTAGTAACTATAATTTATAGTAGCAACTTCCAACGAGATGTATTAGCATGCATAACTTTTAACCATTGAAATAAGATAGTACACATAACACTAGTTATTGATGGGGTAATATTATAAACGCGCGGAGGTTATTGTTCATCTTACAATCTGTGTTTGAACATTGCTTCTTCAATCAAATCAAATGGACATAGCAGCAAAATCTATTATTTTTGTTGTGCACATAGACTTCTTCAGCTACGCATTCAAGTGAATGTTAAAAACAAAAGCTAAAAAAAATAGAAAAGCAAGCTGATTTGTGCAGTTCAATGGATGCAAAAGCATCCAAAGGGCTGGATAGAAGCTTAAAGAAAATTCATGACTTTTACGTATTGAAACCTATTTTACAAGGACTCCAAATTCGTCCTCAAACTTTTGTCAACTTGAAACTAATATTTGGTGTAAGACCTATGTTGGACTTGTCCAACAAATTATGGTTAGCAGTAAGTTGAAGAACAAAGGGGGAAAAATGAAGAAGGCTGGTTTGTCGACTTACTTCTTGAGAAATAACATCACCATGTTAGACAGAGAGTAAGAGAATGAGGTGGAGGAGGCTAAGGTTGAGTAATGGATGCAAGGTTGAGTAATGGTGGATGCAGCTGTTGGAGGGGCTCGGTGGTATTACTGGAATTAGCATAACTAGGTTTGCTTTTAATTCCAACTTATCATGCGGATAAGGTAATGGCCATGGGCTTGGGTCGACTGATGTCATTATTATTGATAGTAGTGTCCAGCAATGACAGATGCCTTAGTTAAGTTAACCACTAATAGGATAAAATTGAGATCTTTGAACTTCCCAACAATTCTATGTAAATTTTGGCGTAGATTCTTCAAGTATTTTGTGATAAAATTCACATATTTATAAACCATGTGAAACGTACCATAAGTCAGCATAGTTAATAATTTAAAATACTTAAAAATAGGTTGAGAAAATTGTAGTTAAAGAAGATACTATTTGACTTCCCAAATACTTATAGTATCACATAAAATGGGACAAAGAGTGTTTAAAGAAGTTTGGGGAATGTTTTGCCTGGTAAGCCATCGAAGAAAGGTTGAGAAAGTGGTCAAAGGCTGCAAGAAAGATCCCGAAAAGAGGCGCTGTGTTGGTAGAATGCTCGCTGGATCTGGAAATAGGAATGCCACTAAATGTTGAGTGAAAAGATACAATACTAGAAAAATTATAAAAGGAAGAAGATTTTTAGACGAGCAGGTGGCATATGGCTATTCTCTGGTGGCGGAAGCTAGTTAAGTTAATACCAACATTTCAGAGGCTCTGGTACTACTATGCCACAAGAAAGATAAGAAAATTAACTTCGTTTAAATTTGGTGGATTGACAATGTACAAGAGGGTTCCTACTGTAGGAGTTTTGAGTTACATGATATAATAAAATTTTCTTAATTCTTGAAGAGTTTTAATTGCGAGTAGCATGTTAAAAATATCCTATTCAAATTTTTTTTATAATGATTTTCCACTTTTTAATAACTGAAACCTTATCAAGGACAAAAAAGGAGAAAAGAAAAATAAGAAAAATTAGAGTCATTGATTCGTTGATTCATGACTTGAGGACTTTTAATTGTCATCAACTTTAGGTTTTCAGATAGCTACAAGGTTGATATATATAATTGCAACATTTACTTTTAGGTCGTGGAGTCTTCTGTCAGCTGAATATTCTTGTTATGCATGTATTGCTGGTACATGCACACTCTTTCTCTCTCTCTATATATTTCTTTTGACTCTGTATTTCCTGTGCCACAGTTGACGAGGACACACTTTTAACTCTTGCTCATCAGAACTACAAAGCTGGAAACTATAATCAGGCTCTAGAGCATAGCAAGGCAGTGTATGAGAGAAATCCCCAGCGCACTGATAATCTTCTTCTTTTGGGGGCCATATATTATCAGGTATGCTTTCTTGGACAGTGCTTTATTTTCACGGCGCCTCCTCTGTCTTGCATGTACTTATGCCCATAGATTTAAGTAAAACGTTTTAATGTTCTTTGTTTTAGTTGCATGATTTTGATACGTGCATTGCAAAAAATGAAGAAGCCCTCCGCGTTAACCCACACTTTGCTGAGTGCTATGGAAATATGGCAAATGCTTGGAAGGTATGGTTGTATTAGTGCTCCTAGTTGCTAACTTTTTGTTTTTGTGATTGAACATTGATATGATTTATTTGGCTTCTATTGTATGCAGGAAAAAGACAATATTGACGTTGCAATACGCTATTATTTGATTGCAATAGAGGTTTGTATTCATCTTCATTTGCCTTATCAGAATGTAATGATTTTCATTTATCCTACTTATGGCAATGGTTAGTAGCATGACTAAAGTTTGTGGTGCTGACAGCCTTTAGGGTTTTAGGCAACTGTGTTTAGATTGTTGAGGTCTTGTTGGCTGCGGCCGTGGGCCCTTTCTCATTCTTTGTCTCCAACCATTTGATTGCCACTATGGAAAACAACTAATAAGTCCTGTATCTAATGCAAAGCTGCTACAAGTTCCTTGTTCTTTTATGTTATACATTCTAGGGTTTTGGCTTTTAACACCTAAAGTGACCTTTCTTTTTGGATATGCTTAACAATTTTGTTCGAAGAGGAATTTTCTGTCTGATAACTGGCTAATTCCAATGATTAAAAAAATTCTACCTTTTCAAATAGAGCGCACTCGAATATATAAGTGTCTATCTGGTTAGAAAAGAGTTTATACAGGTCAATTTGGGTCCTAGAAATTTTCCCTTGACCTTTTCTTCTTTACGGAACACGAAAGAAGACCTTTCATTTTCCATTACGACGTGAATCTCTCTTTCCCTAGAATTAAGGAGACATGTTTCCCTACTATAATTCTGCAAGTTTTACTTTTGGTACATTAAAACCTTGATATAGTAATACAGCAAAGGTGTTTTCTATGAAATACTTGTGGTTCATTATTTATGGATGACATAATCTAAGTCAAAATTTGTGTTGCAGCTGCGTCCTAATTTTGCTGACGCCTGGTCAAATCTAGCTGGTGCATATATGAGGAAAGGAAGGCTGAGTGAGGCAGCCCAATGTTGCCGTCAGGCACTAGCTTTAAATCCTCGTCTGGTATTCGAGATTACCTATTTTTTGGCTTCTTTTTAGCAGTTCAGGTGATTTGCATCCTTCTATGTTTCTTTCTTAACTCGTATTCTTTCTAGGTTGATGCACATAGCAATCTTGGGAATCTGATGAAAGCACAAGGGTTAGTGCAAGAGGTAAAACACTGAGACAATCTTAGCTTTGTTTTGTTTTGCCTATATATATACACACCCACACCCACATACACGTGTGTTTTTGTGATGGTTGTGGACTTTAATTTTGTACATCGTCTACGCATATGTCTGAGTTTGGTAATACCCATGCATTCTCGGATTTTATTATTCTTTAACAGGTCTTTCAGTCTTGAGGTGCATCTCATGTGCATTTCTGTTGACTATAGATGCTTTGCTGGCTGTTGTTATGCTGATTGATTTCTGCTGTCTTGATTATTGGTTTTGTTTTAGGCATACAATTGTTATGTGGAGGCACTACGCATACAACCTACATTTGCCGTTGCGTGGTCCAATCTTGCTAGCCTCTTCATGGATGCAGGTGATCTTAACAGGGCATTGCAGTACTACAAGGTATGGAATACCTTAACGTTTCGCATATTACGTTATTAAATCCAGAGTTCTGGATTTCTTTTGGCTATTAAGTTTACTCACTATTTTTGTGGTTCAATCTTCTCATATCCAGGAAGCCGTCAAGCTAAAACCAAATTTTTCAGATGCATATTTGAACATGGGAAACGTGTATAAGGTAAGCCCTTCTGCTTTTTGCTAATGTGGTCTGTGATGCAAGTGCCCGGGCAAGAATATGGGAAATATGTGTATCTGCCTTGCATTTTCCAGGCTCTAGGAATGCCGCAGGAGGCCATTATGTGTTACCAGCGTGCTCTCCTTGTGCGACCAGACTATGCAATGGCTTTTGGTAAGTGCTCCTTTCTCGGTCTTAGCTTCATATCAATTGCTTTGAAGTTGCTTAGGGTGAAGTTCATTTGTACAGTACTCATCTGTATGTATAGATGTCTTTTGTTTCAGTAAGTGTATTTGTCGACGTCTTTGCACAGAGTGATCACATCATACTGTTTGCCTCCTTTTTTTCCTCTTGGGGATAAATCATACTGCTTTCATCTTGAGTGTTGCAGTCATTTTGTCAATAAGCTAAAACCTGGAGTTTACATTTTTCCCATGAAGTAGTTGATGCTCTGTTGAAAATGAGGTGAAGGATAAAGTAGCACGAAAAAACACATAAGCTTGAAGCTACCTAACCATTAGCTCCCCCCCCCCCCCCCCCCCCCAAAAAAAAAGGAGGGAGAGCATCACAGATTAAAATCTTGGTGATAATTGTCAACAGCTCTGAAAAGGACAAAAATTGAAATGTTATTGCATTTGGTGTGCAGCTCATTTTTTCTTAAACAAGTCATATAAGCCTACAACTGAATTTTTCAATATCTTTGGGGCAAACAATCCATAGGTTAGTAGGGCTCCGTGATGGTGATTGATCGTTAGCTATGTAAAAAATGTGCAGGCAACTTAGCTACTGTGTACTATGAACAAGGTAACCTGGAAATGGCCATGCTTAATTATAGGAGAGCTATTACCTGTGATGCTGGATTCTTGGAGGCATATAACAATCTGGTGAGCCTTTATTTCATCTACTGCTTAGTTTTCCAGTACAAAGTTAATTTCTTTGGGTATTAGTTATCCACTTGTCCCACTCTGTTGCTTTTAGGGTAATGCTTTGAAAGACGCTGGTAGGGTTGAGGAAGCAATTCATTGCTATCGTGTAAGTTATATTCACTTTTGGGTGGATATTTGCTTTCATTTTTCTCTATTTTGCTATTTTACTCATCTTTCCGGTTGGTGCATGCAGCAATGCCTCTCACTTCAACCTAACCATCCTCAAGCATTGACTAATCTTGGAAACATTTATATGGAGTGGTAGGGTGTGCTTAATTGCAGTAATTTTCTTCTTTTTTTTTACCCCCTTTTTGGGGGGATGGAAGTAGGAAGCACTCAGATCAAGTAATTTTCAGAGTTGTCATTCCTAATTCTGCAGGAACATGTCAAGTGCCGCTGCACAGTGTTACAAGGCAACATTAGTTGTGACAACTGGGCTTTCAGCTCCTTTTAACAATTTAGCCATAATATACAAGCAGCAGGTACATGTTTTTATGTGATTCTTGAAGAAAGATTAATTTTCATGCCTGTGAAAGAAAAGCTGTTTGGAGGGTTCTATGCGGTTGGAAAGATAGCTAGAGGGGATTATTCTCTTGGAAAATTAGGGAGTTCCTCTGTTTGACCAGACAAATAATAATTTCTTTTGGTAACTTATAGGGTAACTATGCAGAAGCCATATCTTGCTACAATGAGGTTCTCAGGATTGATCCCATGGCAGCTGATGGACTAGTCAATAGAGGTAACACATACAAGGAGATTGGTAGAGTTAATGAAGCTATTCAGGACTATATGCGAGCCATTACTATTAGACCAAATATGGCGGAGGCTCATGCAAATTTGGCCTCATCTTACAAGGACAGGTTCATTGTAGTTCACTAGCTTCAAACAGTTGATAGTCCTTTCTCACACATTTGTATATGTCCATTTTGCTCGGTTGTAATGCTTCTGTTAAATTCTGTAGTGGAAATGTAGAAGCAGCTATAAAAAGCTATAGACAAGCTCTGATCCTACGTCCTGACTTCCCAGAAGCAACTTGTAATCTTCTTCACACGTTACAGGTATCTTCACCCATCAGTTGCCAATGTTTTCGTAGGCCAGGTTTATCAAAGAGCATGTATATTTCTTGCCTTGTGTAATGTCAGCTTGATAAAATTTACCTGCAAATGTTAAGCTCATAAGATAATATATCTGTTAATAGACTGTGCTTGAAGATAGTTTTCAAAAACTGAACTACTTTGTTTATATACATGACAGTTTCATGCCGTGCTCTTTTTTCCTTAGTTCTTATGAAGCTTTATGTTAAGACTGTTTGATCTGTCTTGTGCTCATTCTACCTTTGATGCCAATTTACTAGTTTCGAAGGAGATACTTAAGATAAGTCTAGTACCTATATTGATGGTATTCTTTTTTCTAGCATACTTATTATGTTTGACTTCATACTTCCTAGTGTGTCTGTGATTGGGATGATCGAGAGAAGATGTTTATTGAAGTTGAGGCGATCCTGAGAAAACAGATTAAGGTATTTCAGCTTCTCATTCAGTCATAGCATGTTGGTGTTGTAAGCCATATGTTGTTCCCTGTGATACTGATTCATGTTTTCCTTGATTATTTGCTCCATTGCAACGTTATCTTAGATGTCAGTTATCCCAAGTGTACAGCCTTTCCATGCAATTGCTTACCCTCTCGATCCACTGCTAGCTTTAGAGATCAGGTGAGCAATTTTCTTCTGGATCCTATGGAAAGAATGATGTGACTTTTTACCTAACCCTCTCCTTTGATTATGCAGTTGCAAGTATGCCCAGCACTGCTCTGTAATTGCAGCTCGCTTCTCACTTCCTCCTTTCAGTCATCCTCCTCCATTGCCAATAAAGTGTAGTGGCAGGAGTAGTCGGCTTAGGGTTGGGTAAGTCTCTGACTAGCTCTCTACTTGCTTCCATCTTCCTCGAACACTACTGTTTCTCTATAATGAGATTTTTTAAATGCGTCTAGATACGTGAGTAGTGATTTTGGCAACCACCCATTATCGCATCTGATGGGTTCAGTGTTCGGCATGCACGATAGAGAAAATGTTGAGGTTTGGACAACATATCATTTTAAGATGCATTCGTGCTATTATGGGTTCCCTCTCCCCTCCACCCGCCCTTCCTGTTTCCTGCTAATTGTACAAAGAGTCCTATTTCCAGGTGTTCTGCTATGCGTTGAGTCCAAATGATGGCACTGAGTGGAGGCTCCGCATCCAGTCAGAAGCAGAGCATTTTATTGACGTATCGTCCTTGACATCTGATGTGATAGCTAGGATGATTAATGAGGATCAAATACAGATCCTAATCAATCTCAATGGTTATACTAAGGTAACATATCGGTTCCTACACTTGTTAATCTTAATAGGATCATTTTCTTGTTCTGTAGCTGATATTGATTTGTTTGTGAATGCAACCCGGTAAAGAAGAAAAGAGAAGAGAAGAAAAGGAATAAAAAGTGGAACAATATTTGTTGGGAATGTTCTTCTGAAATGTGAAGATCAGGATCAAACTTGGATAAGCATGACGTTGTGCTATGAGTATTTGGAAAATGTCTCTCACATTTTGTCATTGCCTAACTACAGAAATTCTGGACGGTCTCACGTGCTTTACTTTATTGCCATAAGACCTTGTATTTGTTGTTTTGAGCATCACTGAAGTATTACTTTTTTCACCTTTTCTGTTGCTAAATTAATCTGCTGGTGCATTGCTTTGCATTCTAGGCTGATAAGTTTTGGTAATTATCTGACATTGCTCGTCTCTTTTGTTTTTGTTTTGTTTTTAGAGAAAGGTAACAGTTCTGATATTTCTCATATTTAACCTTCTGATTATGTTTTATAGGGAGCCCGAAATGAGATCTTTGCAATGCAGCCTGCTCCCATCCAGGTGTCATATATGGGGTTTCCTGGAACCACTGGAGCTAACTATATACATTATTTGGTTACTGATGAGGTATTTTAGTTATTTTCCATTTTCCTATGTTCTTGACATACTTTTGTTGCATACATAGCAGTTTATTTCAACTACACAGTACTTACATATTTAGACTTCATGTTGTTTGCCCTTCTTTCTTGTCCTTGACGTTGTTTCTCCTTTATATTTGGTAGTTTGTATCACCTACGCGGTACTCACATATTTACTCAGAGAAGCTTGTCCATCTCCCTCATTGTTATTTTGTCAATGATTATAAGCAAGTAAGTTCTTGAGCTCAAACTTCTGAGATTTTTATCTTTAATTCTTTTTAATTTCTCCTTTTTCAAATGTTGATGGGTTTCTTGCCACTGTCCAGAAAAACCTTGACGTGTTAGATCCAAGCTGCCAACCCAGGCGCTCGGATTATGGGCTGCCAGAGGACAAATTCATTTTTGCTTGTTTTAATCAGCTCTACAAGATGGATCCTGAGATTTTTAAGACATGGTATTATTCAGATGGCTTTGTTGTTGGTATACTGTTATCTAGGACCACTTGCGTTATACTCACGAGTTTGATTTTGTAGGTGCAATATTCTTAAGCGTGTACCAAATAGTGCTCTTTGGCTTCTCAGATTTCCAGCTGCAGGGGAGATGAGGGTTCGTGCACGTATGTATCCCTTTCACATAGCTTCTATTACCATAAGCTTTGTCTGATGAGGCTTTTGAAACATTATTCTATGAAATCTATTATGGAGAATATCCTTACTAGTGTTTTATTTCTTTCCAGATGCTGCTGCACAAGGTGTGCAGCCGGACCAAATTATTTTTACAGATGTTGCTATGAAACAAGAGCACATCAGACGCAGCTCCTTGGCAGATCTTTGCCTCGACACGTTAGAATACTATAACTTTGTTGCATCTTTCCTTTTCAATATTCTGTGTTCATTCAACTCATGCTGATGAATCTTGTTTCTTTTTTTCTCACAGGCCATTGTGCAATGCACATACCACTGGAACAGATGTACTCTGGGCTGGTCTACCGATGATCACCCTTCCCCTTGAGAAAATGGCAACTAGAGTTGCTGGTTCGTTGTGTTTGGCCACAGGAGTTGGCGAGGAGATGGTTGTTAGCAGGTAGGTGTTTTGCACTTCCCGGTTTCGATGATGGCTTTGACCCTGGCAAAATGTTCCTTTTTAAGTTGATATTTCCACTGAACTGCGTTTTAGAATCTCTTATTCTTGACACATGTGAACTCTGACGTCTATGGCCGACAGTCTACTTTTTTAATAATTTTGTTTTCTTACAAATAAAAAAAATAGAACTACCAATCATACTGCGAACAATATAGAATAATTTGATTCTGCTTGCAAAAATTGCATTTTTGAATAGAGGGCATCTACCTAGTTTTAACCATATAAAGCTACCCGTATTGAAACAAAGATTAGAAGGGCATATCTTTCTTATCTGTGGATACCTTTTCGAGCTTTGTTCATTTTGATTTGCTTTGCGTTTTACAGTATGAAGGAGTATGAAGAGAAGGCTGTGTCACTGGCATTGAATCGTCCCAAGCTCCAAGATCTCACCAATAGACTCAAGGCTGTGCGTCTGAGTTGCCCTCTGTTTGACACAGGACGCTGGGTGAGTGATCCAACACCATGATACACGACTGTTATATCTCAATGCTTATGAAGTCAAGTGCCTTGAGATTTGCTGAATTGCGTTACAATTGTGCTATGCTTTACTTAAACAGTGGTTATTCTTTTCTATGCATTATTAGGTACGGAATTTGGAGAGATCTTATTTTAAGATGTGGAATCTCTATTGCTCTGGCCAACATCCTCAGCCATTCAAAGTAACAGAGAACGACATGGAATTTCCTTATGACCGCTAGATGTAAGAACAGTAGTCTAAACGGGATTGTAGATAAATCAAAGAGCATGTGAAGAGCTATTTATTCTAAATCGGTGTCTCGCTATTATGGTATTCAGTGGTGAGTTTCAATCTTATCTTTTGATGTTGAATTTGAAACTCTCGTGAAGTGTATTAGTTGTAATTAGAATACCCATTCTAGCTGTCCAAAAACTTGAGTTTACCCTTTGTCAAAGGTAAAAACGCAGTTACATGGCCACACTACCTTTACTAAAAAGGTCCAATGGTGAAGCAGTTACGTAATGGTTCGAAAGGAAGGATCATTATTCCCACTTTGGGTAGTTAGTACGCAATGGTTCGAAAGGAAGGGATTATAATTCCCTCTTTGGGTAGTTAGTTTGCATTTTTACGGAGAGGCGAATGATTCGTCTTGATTGTATTTATTTATCTACAAGCATTTGTTGATGTTTACAACTTGACTTTATGCAGGCCTTAGCTGATGGATGATCCTTGGTAAAATCATTGAAAAGTGATTAATTTGTTAATTGAAAGTTGCTACTGAGGTTTACGGATATATGAACAGTTACAGAGGTCCTCGAGTACACGTTTCCTCGAGAATATGAAGTAAAGGACATAGGTATGTAGTAGTCTGACTATAAAATAAACTGAAGACGAGGTTTAACCATTTGGTATCAGCCACCTATCGACCCTGACTAATGCCAAGTTGCGTCGCCTAGTGGAGAGGCTCCTTATCATGAGTTTCTTACCCGAGACCTTAGGTTAAGGATTGAGCAATTTTGTTCATTTCATCATTTTGGTCATGAACTTGTCCGACATTGCGATGAAACAAACACTAGGTGCTTTTCAAAAGGTAAGTCTCCTGCCGTTCCAATGGAGATGTCCAAAGATGGACTTGTACAAAAATGTAGGTTACAACCGTTGCAAAGGGCGATTGCAAGGTGATTAACCAAGATCTCGGCAGCGCATTCTGCTGCTTTTTTGAAAAAAAGATCATATTACTGGAATTGTGCTTAAATGCTAACACACCACTAGTTACACGAGTCAAGACCCCGAAATGATTTCACGTGAGCAAAATGTTTATAACGTGTAAGCATTTATATATGATTTATATATCAAATTCCCAAGAATGTGGGAGTTAAAAAACGAAACAAAGAGAACGTGAAAATCTGTTCGAAAAATTTTGCTGTCCTTTGCATGATTCCACTAGAACCTTTTGAAGTTCTTTGCACGACTTATCCACGTTCTTTGAACTTTTAAAAAAGTTAAGACTACTGCCATATACTAGCCAAATTTGGAGCATTCTGAAAGTCGTCAAGATTTTGGTTACTGTAGGTGTATTACAATTGAGGAGGTCCGGGGGGCAATGGCTCACTGGGTTATTTAACATTATTTTTAGGATGAGAAGATGCCTGAAGAATACAGGTATAGTATGATGATTACGTTGTATAAAAAGAAGGGTGATCCAAAAGTTTGGGAAAGGGCAGTGGAAGCAAGGGTGAGGAGGACTATTTTCGAAAATCAGTATTATGCCAGAACGTTCGGTTATGTAAGCCATTCACCTTGTAAGGAAGTTGGTGGAGCTGTATAGGGAAAGGAAGAGGACTGCATATGATGTTCATTAATTTAGAGAAGACTTACGATAAAGTCTCAAGAGAGGTTCTATGAAGATGTTTGGAGGCTAAAGGTGTTCATGTTGCTCACACTAGGATGATTAAGGATATGTATGATAGAGCTAAGTTCTGGGTGAGGACAGAGGGAGGTTTTGTGGGGGGGGGGGGGGGGGGGACTTGGACCATTTTAAAGTTGTGATGAAGTTGTACGGGGTCAGCTCTTAGCCTGTTTTTATTTGCCTTGGCGATGGACACACTGACGTGCCACATTGTATGATAGAGCTAAGATCCGGGTGAGGACAATGGGGGGTGGGGGGACTTGGACCACTTTTTAGTTGTGATGAGGTTGTACCAAGGGGCAACTCTCAGCCCGTTTTATTTGCCTTGGAGATCAACACACCGACGCGCCATACTCAAGGGGAGGTGTTATGATGTGTTATTTGCAAATGATATTGTATTGATTGGTGAGATGCGAGATAGTGTTAACGCGAGATTGGAGATTTGGAGACAGACCCTGAAGTCTAAAGGGTTCAAGTTGAGTAGGACCAAGACATACTTGGAGTGCAAGTCTAGTGGCAGGGCCAGTGAAATAGACATAGGCATGAGGCTTGATACATAAGTTATCCCTAAGAGAGATAGTTTGAAGAACCTTGCGTCTATAATCCAAGGGAATGTGAAAATTGATGAGGATGTTACACATCGTGTTGGAGCGGAGTGGGTGAAGTGGAGGTTCGCATTTGTCGTTTTATGTGATAAGGTCAGCCACCTAAACTTAAAGGCAAATTCTACAGAGTGTTGGTTAGACCGACTATGTTGTATGGGGCTGAATATTGGCCAGTCAAGAATTCACACGTCCAGAAGATAAAAGTGGCAGAAATGAGGATGTTGAGATGGATGTGCAGACATACTAGAATGAAGATATTCGGGACAAAGGGAGAGTGTTCCCGGTGGAGGAAAAAATACGGGAAGCTAGGCTTATATGGTTTGGGCATGTAAAGAGGAGAAACACATATGCCATAGTAAGGAGGTGTGAGAGGTTGATCCTGGTGTGACTGAGAAGAGGTGAAAGTAAGCCAAAAAAAAATTAGCCATCATATTTCGTTAATCCTAAAGTCCATAAAAATATCATGAACATGAGGAAGGATTACCTAAAAAGGAGCGGATAAAGAAGAATTTGAGGTATATTGGAGAGTTTGAAACTCGGTGAGCTCTGCGATTACATTTTGCTAGCTTATCGTAGAGCTTTTTCGCATTGTAAGAAAACTTAACATGTGGTCGAACTAAATCTCACTTTCTAAGCTTCAACTTTCTATCCAGTCTTCTCCATGTAATCTTTCATTCTCAAACTTCAACTTATGATATGGAGTTATTGGTGTTAGACCTTCATGAAAATTAACCAACCCCATGCCTGACTTTGAATTAATCATAGAGATCAACGCTCTTCTTAGGAATGCATCAATTGCAACGCTTGTAGACCAATAGTCACTTTGATGATAGCCAAAATATATTTACGACGAAAAGAAATCTTGTTTCTCCAATATAACTCAAACTCTTCTTTATCCACTTCTTTTTAGGTAATATTTCCTCTTGTTCATGTATATTTTTTGACACAACATGGGCGGCTCAAGCATATTTGAGGCCTAAAGCTAAAGCTTAATGTGACCTAAATTTTCTTAAAAGATTATATTATATATTTTTATTTGAGGTCTATTTTTCTAGTTTCTTGAGATGTAAAGTTGTTAATAATTTTTTCATAATCGATTTTTTCAACTTTTAAATTGATAATATAGCCAACCTATTTAATCTTTCTCGAGGCATTGTTGAACTTAGCAATTTTTTTATCAAATTTAATTTTAAAAAATTTCTTTCCACCGAAGCAATTGTTATAGGGCAATATAAGTATTTGGAAAAGAATCAAGGCTTTTTATTTGATTGTGTGTATAGTGTCTTCTACTTATACTATTTACCTTATCAAATCAATTCTAATTCACACCTTAAAAAAGTTATTCATACTACCCATTTTTGAGTAAGTCAAACGGTTATTTTATATATATTTATAAAAAAATTTCTTTACCTTTATATGAAACAGTCTTACTTTTATACTAAAAGTCCTGAATTTTATTTTATTTAAATACCTATACCTATTATTCCTAAAATAAGGGCTCCCAAAATTTGGGGGCCTAAGGCACGAGCCTTATTAACTAATACTCCTTCGTTTTAATTTAGATGAGGTAATTTGACTTGACACGAAGTTTAAGCGAAAAGAGTGAGACTTTTGAAACTTGTGGTCTTAAAAACTTAAGGGGTAAAAGCTTGTGGGGTCATGATATTTGTGTGGTTATAAAAGCTTCTCGTTAAGGTTAAAATGGCTAAAACTAGAAGTTTAAAGTTGGATTACTTCTAATTATAAAAATATGTTATTTTTTTTGAAAGGACTAATAAAGAAAATGTGTTATTTAAGAGCCTGTTTAGAAAGTCACCTAGGAATTGGATTTGGGTGTAATTACACAGTTTGACATATTTTTCTGGCCAATTAATTACTTGGTCAACATAGAATTGGGTGTAACTATGGTGTAATTACGCTCTCCAATTCTCAAAGGGAAGATGAGAATTAGTGGTTTTGAATTTCTTTCCTTTTTGTTTTAATTTTAGTTTTAATATATATTTTTCTTTGTACATTATTTATCTTTTATTCCTCTGCCTTTACTTCTTGTGATTCTATGTAATTGCTCGTATATTTTATTTCTTATTTGTTTTATTTTCTTCATTTAGCGTAACTGTGTTATTATTCTAGGTTTTGAAGCAACACCTCCTAATATTAGAAATAATGAGTCATTAACAAATTTGGCACATAATTAGTGATGTCATTAATGTAGAATTTCATTGTTGAACGAGGTTATAAACTCATTATGTTTCCTAATCTTAAGTTGTATTGAAACTTATTTTTTATTATATTGGAATTTGACATATGTTAAATTATTTTTTTTTAATTTTGAAATTGTGTTATATTTGTGGTTTCAATTTACTTGTTTTAGTAGTATTGGTTTGTTATGTCACATTGTATGTTGTTCATTTATTAGTTAGAATTGATATATTAGTTTTGTCAAACATTTGCATAATGTTACGACATTATATTTATAATATTCATTTATTTTATCAAACATGCATTTCATGATATTCTTACAAAACATATGTTTTAAGTTTTATAATAAATTAAATTAAATATTATTAAGTTGGAAAATATATATCAATTATTTTTGCAATGTAAGTTATAAATATATAATTACTAATTAATGTATATTAAAAAAATATGCATCTTAAATATCACATCTAATATCATTTGTACTTATAAAAATATATTTATAAGCAGATAATTACTTTATTTAAAATTTAATTTGACTGTGTAATTAATTATACTTGTGTAACCAAACAATATGCTTATAATTATACTGTAATTATGTTATAACAAATAAATATGCTGTCGTAATTATTATATTGTATAATTATTAGACGGTGTAATTACTATTCTAGTAATTATATTAATTCTAATTATTAAGTGGACTTCCAAATAGACCCTAAATTAAAACGGAGAGTGTACCATGTTAGAGTTGGCCGGAAGAATATCGTTTGGACAACGTTAGAAGACAAATTGGCTAGGGAGAATCATTTACGTACCCAAGTAAACAACATTAGTGAATGTTTTTCGTTTTGCTTTTAAAGATGAATATCATAGCAAAATATGGTTTGAAATCCAAAAATCACTAAGATGATTTCTTCAAGGTGCGGAGTTATAATAAGTATTTATGGATTTGGAAGAATCCAATAGCTTCTGTGTTTGTATTTGAAAACGATTTAAATGTGTATAAAATGACCTACGTGTTCGATGACTAGTTCAAAATTCATATATTTTAAATCTTGACTTTGCTTCTAATTAAAAGATAGCAATTACTCGATAGAATAATTAAAATGCGCGTAAACTGATCGGACGATACCAATATTTATTTTAATTAAATAAAAAGAAGATAAAAATAGAAACAGCCTCTTACAGAAATATAAAATAAAACTGCGTACAATCATTATGATCTGACCTTTTTCCGAATTCCGTGCATAACGGAATCTTAATACACTGCCTGCCCGAAAAGAGAGATGGAAATGGTCTCGTGCTCAAAAGAAATTGCGCCAAGGGTTTGCTTCAATTGTCACATTCGAATTTCTGATCCAAGAATATAATATACTAAAATGGATTGACAGATCTCTGCTGCTAAATTATGGCCACAAAAACTCAAGAGGGTATCCTGCAAATAGTTTATTCTTAGGTTTCCAAACGGAGAAAATAAACTAAATATTCTTTCTTTCCCCTTTTGTGCGTCTCACCAACTGATTGTGCCACGCACTCATAAAAAAAAAGCACCAATCTCCTTTGTAGTATAGAAGATGTCTAAGATAATAATTGAACCTCGTTCATTGAAAAGTTATACTATTAAATAAAATTATTGAGTATGCAAATAAAATTTCATATGAGTAGTTGAAAAAATTAAAAGCCTCCGTATTAGGTGTAAGGATCTCTTAATGGCGTAAGATCTTTTAGGAAAAATCCTACGAACTTGACCCAAAGCGGACAATATCATACCACTTCGGGTTGGTTGAGCTCAACAATTAGTAATAGAGCCTAGTTTCAGTGAAACAAGTATGGCGATAGAAATGATGGTCGTGAGCTCGGTTTATTTAACCTTACGAGATTAGAGACACGCACAAAAAAAAAAAAAAAAAGAGCTAGCTAGTTGCGAGCTTCAGTTGTCATAAATACTCCAACAATATGGATGACACATAATGAATTTTGGAAATTGACTTGTGTATCGTGGTAAGGGCCACGTGAACCTAGTTCGAGAAGGAGACCCGTGGATCGTGGTATTAGGCCACGTGGAACTTAGTTCGAGAGGGAAATTATTGGATGTGTCGCACATTGATAGCTGAAAGATTGGAAGCTTACATATAAAGTGTAGGATTCTTTAATGGTGTGAGGCTTTTTAGGAACAACAACAACAACAATAATATACCCAATATTATTCCACGCTGTGGGGTCTGGGGAGGGTAGTATATACGCAGACCTTACCCCTATCTTGGAAGATAGAGAGGCTGTTTCCAATAAACCATCGGCTCAGGAAAGCATAAGCACCACATTAATGAAAATATAGACAAGAAAAGACAACACCAAATATCCATATAAAAGCAAAATAAAAATAACAAGATAGTAAGGTAATCAACAATGAAAGAAAACAACGTTTAGTCATAAAAACCTATTACCAACAAAAAGCGAGACTGCATGCCAATACTACTGTTATGAACACTCTAAACTACCTACTCTACTACCCTAATCCTCGACCTCCATACCTTCCTATGAAGGGTTATGTCCTCGATCAACTCAAGCTGCGTCGTGTTTTTCCTAATCACCTCTCCCCACCTCTTCTTTGGACTACCCCTACCTCTCCATAAGTCCTCCAATTTCAATCTCTCACACTTTCACACCGGGGCGTCTGTGCTCCTCTTCCTCACATGACCAAACCACTTAAGCCGCACTTTCTGCATCTTGTCCTCAATAGGGGCCACACCCACCTTGTCGCGAATAACCTCATCTCTAATCCTATCTTACCTGGTGTGCCCGCACATCCATCTCAACATCCTCATCTTTGCTACCTTCATCTTTTGGACATGAGTGATCTTAACTGGCCAACACTCATCCCCATACAACATCGTCGATCTGACCACCAGTCTATATAACTTATCTTTAAGTTTCGGTGGCACATTCTTGTCACATAAAACACCGGAAGCGAGTCTCCTTTTCATCCATCCCGCCCCAATACGATGTGTGAAATTTTCATCAATCTTCCTATCCCCCTGAATAATAGACCCAATGTACTTAAAACTTCCTCTCCTAGGGATGATCTACGAGTCCAGCCTCACCTCCCCTTCCCCTCCTTGAGTCTCACCACTCAACTTACACTCCAAGTATTCTGTCTGGTCCTGCTCAACTTGAAACCTTTAGGCACTAGGGTCTGCCTCCATACTTCTAACTGCGCGTTCACGCTACCTCACGTCTCGTCAAGCAATACAATATTATCTGCAAATAGTATGTACCATGTCATCTCCCCTTGGATATGGCGCGTCAGTACGTCCATCGCCAGGGCAAACAAAAAAGGGCTGAGTTCCGATCCCTGATGCAACTCCATCATAACCGAAAAATGGTTCGAGTCCCTACCCACCGTCCTTACTCGGGTCTTTTCTCCATCATACATGTCCTTAATCACCCTAACGTAGGCAAAAAGTACACCTCTAGCATCCAAACATCTCCATAAAACCTCCCTCGAAACTTTATTGTACGCCTTTTCTAAGTCAATGAACACCATATGCAAGTCCCTTTTCCTCTCCTTATACTGCTCCATCAATCTCCTAACAAGGTGGATGGCTTCTGTAGTCGAACGCCCCGGCATAAACCCGACCTGGTTCTTGGAAATAGACACACTCCTCCTCACCCTTAGCTCTACCACTCTCTCCCAAACTTTCATAGTATGGCTAAGCAGCTTGATACCCCGATAACTATTGCAATTTTGGATGTCATCCTTGTTATTGTATACATGAATCATCGTGATCCACCTCCACTCTTCAGACATCATTTCGTCCTAAAAATGACATTAAATAATCTAGTGAGCTACTCTAAGCTTGCCTTGCCCGCACTCTCCCAAAACTACACTGAGATTTCATCCAACCTAGTCGCTTTGTCCCTGCTCATCTTACGCATAGCCCTCTCCACTTCATCAAATCTAATCCGCCTACAATACCTAAAGTCACAACGACTCCCAGAGAGTTCCAAAATACCCAGTACAATGCTCCTGCCCCCCTGCTCGTTCAAGAGACTATGGAAGTAGGTCTACCATCTTCGATGGATAAGCCCCTCATCCAACAAAACTCTACCTTCTTCGTCCTTGATGCACTTCACTTGGTCCAAGTCACGAACTTTCTTTTCTTGCGCCTTGGCTAACCTGAACAACCTCTTATCCCCATCTCGGCCCTCGAGTTCCTCATACAAACGACTAAAAGCTGCAGTCTTGGCTACTGTAACTGCTAGCTTTGCCTCTTTTTTAGCCAACTTATATTGCTCCTTATTCTCCCTCTTCTCCTCCTCATCTATACTTTCCACTAGCTTCAGATAGCCATTTTCTTGGTTTTCACTTTTCCTTGCACCTCTCCATTCCACCACCAGTCTCCCTTGTGACCACCATAGTAACTCTTTGTGACCCCTAATACCTCTCTCGCGGCTTCCCTAATGCACTGCGCAGTCGTGGTCCACATAGCGCTTGCGTCCCCACTACTGCTCCCAGCCCCCATGGATAGCAGCTTGACCCCCAACTCCTGCGCTTTAGCTTCTGTCACGGCTCCCCACTTGATCCTATGTTAGATATACCTCGTTCTCTTCCTCGTGATCTCAAGGTCCATGAACAGGAGCCTATGAAGGGTCGAGAGGTTCTCACTCGGGATGACCTTGCAATCCATGCAAAGACCTCTATCGAACTTCCTGCAGAGTAAATAATCAATCTGAGTCTCGGCCACCAAACTCCGAAAGGTGATCAAGTGCTCCCTCTTCTTCGGAAAACTCGAGTTTGCTATCACCAAATCAAATGCTCTAGCAAAGTTCAGCAGAGACGTTCCTCCTCTGTTTCTATCTCCAAAACCAAAGCCACCATGCACATCATCATACCCCCAGACGTCGCTCCAATGTGGCCGTTGAAATCTCCTCCTATGAAAAGCTTCTCTGTATGCGGGATGCCATACACCATCTCATCCAAATCCTCCTAGAAACGCCTCTTGACTTCCTCATCCAAGCCTACTTGGTGCGTACCCACTGATTATGTTCAAAGCAAAACCTCCAACAACTAGCTTAATAGTCATCGACCTGTCATTCACTCTCCTAATCTCCACCACTAGTTCACGGAGGTCCTTATCAACCAAGATACCTAACTCGTTCCTGCCCCCACCCTCCCAGAATACCATAGTTTGAACCTATCCACATCTCGCATCTTATCTCCTACCCTCCTAGTCTCCTGTACACAAGCTATATTGATCTTCCTAGGCCTTTCAAGAAAAATTATGAAAACAGTATCACACTATGTTAGGAGTGTCTTTGAGTTGATTTACCCAACAATATCAAATGTTATGTCGGCCTTGATATAAGAGAAGATTATTTAATGTAGCAATAAAGGTGACTCCATTTTTCTTTTAGGCCATAGCTTGGAATCCATACCTCCTAATTTGTTGGAATAATAGAAGTATTTTTTTTCCTTTTCCTCTCACAATTTTTGGCTTCATTAACTAAAAGCCCCAATAATAAAGAAAACATTTTGATGACTCTTATCCCTTGGAATCCAGAGGTCTTTTAGGCATTTGTGGTGATAAAGATGACACGTGGACATCTTTTTTCATCTATATTACATTCAAAAGGTTCTTAGAATAACAGATGTGGTTATAAAGACACAGACATCCTTTTTCAAGTTTAACTTTAAAAAAATCGTAGAAAAAAGAATATCTTCTGCTATTCTAAACTACTTTTGGGGTAAACAAATCCAACAGATTAGCCAAGCCATCATTTTCTATGGATCTTGCATTTTGGGCTGATTTACTTTATAGATTTGACTAGGGTTGTGTATGGATCGAATCGGATCGAATTTAGTATATTTCGGATCGGATTTTCAGATTTTAGATTTCGAATTTTAAAAAATGCAATTTGTATCCGATCCGAATTAATATCGGATCGGATCGGATTTTAAAGTTTGGATTGAGTCGGATTTTCGGATTTCGAATCGGATTATTATGCCTCAAAGTTGCAAACTCATATGTATATTTTCTTTGTAAAAGAGGCAATATAGTAAGAAAAGTTCATGTTTCTGCAATTATGAGAGTATTATGGTGCCAATACAGCTAAATCAATCAATAGTAAAAGTAAAAACTTGGAGGAAAATTTAAAGGTACTAATTACTCAAAATTAAAGTTTAGTATTTATATATGCTCTAATAATTTCGGATTTCGGATTGGATCAGATCGTATTAAAGTTATACCAATCCGAAATTCAAAATTTTAATAAACACAATCCGAAATCTGATCCAATCCGAAATCCGAAATTGAACGGGTCAGTTCGAATTTCGGATATCCGATCCAAATGAAAAGCCCTAGATTTGACTCTACAAAAAGTCAGTGCAAATATAACTTTTGACAAATTAATTTTTTCTATGTTTGCTCATATAATTTTCAATTTGCTTATAAAATATCAGACTGTGGTCTAATGTTATTTCATAAGATTTTTAATCTATTAAAAAAAAATATTTAAATCGCAATCTAAAAGGTTCATCAATTACACGAAAAATAGAAAAAGAGTTATTTACTAAACAAACTGAGAGAAAAAAGGATCCGACAAATATCAAGAATAAGCAAATAATTTTAGAATCGGAAAAGGGTCTAATATATCCCTTTACTATGGTAAATTGTTTAAATCTATCCCCCGTTATACTATTGGGCCATAAACGTCCCTGCCGTCCAACTATCCATACAAATGTGTCTTTAGTTAGACAGAGGTGCCACGTGGCATCCATCCGTGCCACGGGGCCCAGATTAAACAAATGCACAGATGGATGCCACATGGCACCTCCGTCTAACTAAGGACACATTTGTAAGGATAGTTGGACGGCAAGGACTATTACAGCCCAATATTATAACGGGGGACAAATTTAAACAATTTACCATAGTAGAGGGATATATCAGACCCTTTTTCGTTTTAGAATTAGAGACACATATTTTTCATTCATTAGCTTAGTGTAAAATCAGTGAACACCAAGTTGAGTTTTTTATTTATTGGGAATGACACTATATAGACGCTCCCAAAATAATATTCAATAATGCCTATTGTGTTTTTTTTTGTGTGTGTGTGTGTGTATACACACACACACACACACACACACACACACACACACACATACATATATTCTGTATGTTATATACTAAAAATATCCAAATTTTACGCACTTATTCGGCTACCGAATGTAAATAGTTTCTGAGGCGGGTTAAAAGTGAAAAAGCTCATTTTATTGGATGAGTACCATTTTAGTTAGGAGATCTTTACGCAGATAGCCAGCCGAATTCCCTGTTTACTTTTCCTAGCCCGTATATGTGATGACTCGATAGGTCATCTAGAGTAGACCTTAATTCTGTGTTTCGAAGCCTCTTTTAGCTTCTCTGAGCCTTCTTCGATTTGCCTGCGCAATTTGAGTATTTTTTCGGAAAGCTTCTATGTCAAAAAATTGATAAAATATAAAATTTTGCCTTAAAAATCCAATTGGGTTGACTTTCGTCAACGTTTTGCGTAAACGGATTCAGATTCATATTTTGACGGTCCCAATGGGTCTCTATCGTAATTTGGGACTTGGGTGTATACGCTTAATCGAATTCGGAGGTCCCTAACTCGAGTTATCGCTTTTTGTCGAAATTTAATAGTTAAAAGGCTTAATGACTTTGAAGGTTTGACCAATGTTTGACTTTGTTGATACCGGGTTCAGATTTTAGTTTCGGAACCCGGTATAGGTCCATTACTATATTTATGACATGTGTGACAAATTTGATGAAAAACAGAGTTGATTTGACGGATTCAGATGTTCGGTTGTTGAAATAGAAGTTCATAAGTTTTCATAAAGTTTTCATTTGATTTGGTGTCCGATTCGCAGTTCTAGGTGTTATTTTGGCGATTTGATCGCGCGAGCAAGTTCGTATGATATTTTTGAACTTGTGTGCATGTTTGGTTTGGAGCCCCGAGGGCTTTGGTGAGTTTCAGATAGGCTACAGAGTAATTTGGACTTAGAAACAATGCTGGTGTGCTTCAGTTTTGATGCAGGTCTCTGACCTCGCAATTGCAAGGTTAGTGTTTGCAAATGCGAAGCCTGTCATGATCGCGTTTGCGGAGAAAATCTTCGCATTTGCGAAGTGGGGCTGGGTCAACAGAGTTTGCAGTTGCGATCAATATGGTCGCAATTGCGAGGAGTGCAAGTTCGCATTTGCGACCAAACCATCGCAGTTGCGATGACAACATAAGTGTGAAGACTTCGCATTTGCGAAGGATTTTTCGCATTTGCGGGGTTCGCAATCGCAATTGCGACATCTGCGACTAGACTTAAGAAGGAAAAAACGGCATTTTCTATCATTCTTCAAATTTCAAACCTAGAGAACCCTAGAGTCGATTTACCCATTAGACTTTCTTCCCCAATTCATTGATAAGTGATTCTAACTTATTTTCTTTCAATCTTCCATTACATTTCATAAGATTTCAACCTAAAATCTAGGATTTTCATGGTAGAAATTAGGGGTTTGGGTTGAATTAGGAATTTTTGTGAAATTAAAATTTAGACCTCAAATTGGGGTGAGATTTCGAAACAAACTACATAATCGGGCTCGGGGGTGAATGAGTAATCGGGTTTTGGTCCGAATTTCGGGTTTGGACTAAGTGGACCCGGGGTCGATTTTTGACTTTTTGACTTTTTGAGGAAAAGTGTGGGAATCCTAATTGTATGCATTGTAATTAATTTTTTTAGCAATATTTGATATTATTGAGTCAATTATGATTAGATACGAGTGATGTGGAGGCGGATTCTTGGTGAAAGGCCCCGGTAGAGCTCTGAGTTGATTGCGGAGTGAGGTAAGTGTTGAGTTTAACCTTGATTTGAGGGAATTTGGAACCCTTAGACTTTGTGTTATGTGAATTTCATGTGTTGCAGCGTATATGCAAGGTGATGAGTGCTTATACGCTGCCGAATTACTTGTTTCCCTGATTTTTTTCATATTTCCTTAATTACTTTCCTTCATGTTTTAACTGTTATATGCTCTAAACGCCTTCCATGCTTATTTGCTACATGTTAATCGTTGTTTCTCTTGTTAACAATGCTAGATCTCTTTCATGCTTTCATGACTCACTGCTATTTGCCATAATTGATTTACTTGCACATTCTAATTCTCATTTATTGAACTTGTCTTGCCTTGTAGTATTACGTATATGGATTCCTATGTAGTACAAGGTTTCCTTTCTAATTCAACTTTGTATTCGTCGAGCGTAGAGGTTCTTGTGATTTGAATTATTGACTTGACTGCGCTTATTGAATATTTGGTACTGATATAGTGAGATCGGGTTGCATGCCGCAACAAGTGAAATAAGAGTGGATTGATATAGTGGGATAAGGGTGAATTTGTACTGATATGGTGAGATCGGGTTGCATGCCGCAACATGTGAAATAAGAGTGGATTGATACAGTGAAATGATGGTGATTATGATACTGATTATGTTATATGGTTGGACCGGGTTGCATGCCGCAACATATATACTCCCTTCGTTTTATATTAGATGAGGTACTTTCCTTTTTAGTCTATTCCAAAATAAATGACACATTTCTAAATTTGGAGATAATGCAACTTTAAACTCCTCATTTCACCCATTTTACCCTTAATGAGAAGTTTTTATAACCACACAAAAGTCATGGCCCCATAAAGCTTTACCCCTTAAGCTTTTAAGACCACAAATTTTAAAACTCTTTCTTTTTTTCCTTAAACTCCGTACCGAGTCAAACTACCTCATCTAATTTGAAACGGAGAGAATATTATTTGTTTATGATTGTGATATTCTGCGGTGGAATAAGGGAGGATTGTGCTATACAGTGAGATCGGGTTGTGCGCTGCAACAACCTGTGTGCTTCTATTCTCTGTACTGTGTTGGTTCTTGGTATTTTTCATACGGAATTCTAAGGATTGGTAATTCTGATCGGTACTGGTTCCCTTGAGGATTTAGCTATCTTTAGTTAGCTGTCTTATTTTGTTTAGTATTTTCTTTTTCTGTCTTTATTATATATACTGCGTACAAGATGTAGTGTGAGTGACCTGCTTTAGCCTCGTCACTACTTCGTCGAGGTTAAGCTCGGCACTTACAGAGTACATGAGGTCGGTTGTACTCATACTACATTCTGCACTTCTTGTGCAGATTTTGGAGTCGGCCCCAGCAGCGATTATTAGCGTGCTCGGATTTGATAGCTTTGTGGAGACTTGAGGTACAACTGCTCAGCGTTCGCAGTTCCTAGAGTCCCCTTTCCTTTTATTTAGCTGTGTATTTTCCTTCTGACGACTTTATGTTTCATTCAGACCCTTGTATGTATTATTCTAGTAGCTCAGTGCACTTGTGATACCGGGATCAATGTTGTATCAGATATTTCAGCTGTTTTAGCTTCCACATATTACTTTGGATTATTACAGTTATTTCAGCCCTTTCTCATTATTTAATTTAAATTGTTGAAAACTGAATAAATTATTCTAACGTTGGCTTGCCTAGCAAGTGAAATATTAGGCGCCATCACGGTCCCGACGGTGAGAATTCCGGACCGTGACAGTATACATATATTATATACTAATTATATACGATTGTAAATATATACAACACAACAAACCCAGTCTAATCCCACAAGTGGGGTTTGGAGAGAGTAATGTGTACGTACCTTACCCCTACCTTGTGAAGGTAGAGAGGTTGTTTCTGATAGGCCCCGACTCAAGGAACAATGACACACACAGAGACAAATGTATATATATATATATTTGCCAACTATATTTAGTCAGTTGGATGAACAGTTATTTAAGTTAATTCTTCTTTCAGGAGGCAGTTATACCAATAATCCATGCATGGCTATATTAAATGGTCTGTTTATTTTCTTCTAACTTGTAGTTGTCAAACAAAGCTATACAAACCGACAATTTATCAGTCGAATATGGTTTTTCAGTAGAGAAAAGCTTCAAAAAGTTTAGATTCTTGTGATTGTAAAGAAAGACAAAGCATATATAAATAGCAATAGCTATACCTCCTCCTATATATAGTCACGAACCATATTAGTTGTTCAGTCGGAAATTTACGATTTTCTAGTAGTGATCAAAATGGCAAGACTAGATCCTTTAATAGTATCTGGTGTAATAGGAGATGTTTTGGATCCATTTACAAGGTCTGTGGACTTCAGTGTGGTTTACAATAATAGGGTGCACGTCTACAATGGCTGTGGATTGAGGCCTTCACAAATTGTCAACCAACCTAGGGTTGACATTGGAGGAGATGATCTTCGCACTTTTTACACTCTGGTAAAGTTGTCGCTCTGTAATCCATATGGATCATGTTTCTTTTCTTTCTTCTTCTTATTCTTCATGTTTGTCTCTTCAATTTCTTTTTGGGAGCCTTGGAACAATGATAAAATTGTCACTCTATAATCTATGTAGATCGTCATGTGTTTGAGCCGTAGAATTAATTAGCTACTGATCGTTGTGCTAGGATAGATATGACCTCCTTAGTCCTTGGGGTGCGACTTTTGTTGTACGTACTTCCTTTTTAGTATGTCCCAAAAAGAATGTCATACTTTATTATTTAGAAATAATTTAACTTTAAACCTTAATGAAATAATTTACAAACCACACAAGTATCTTTGATTTGTTTTAGACTATAAATTTTAAAAGTCTTAATTTCTTTCGTAAACTTCGTACTGAGTCAAACACCGCCACATAAATTAAAACGGAGGGAGTAACATTATTTTGGTAAACAATATAACGGTGTTTTAGGTTTCCCCTTTTTAAATTAGATTAGATAATGGAGTATATGCAGAAAGTCAAAGAATTTTTACAATAACCATCCGTACATGCATAAAAGGCGAGATTAATAACCTGAAAAATAAAGAATATTACATGTTATAACATATCAAAATACACTAATAATGTAATTTTATTTACATAATCGATCAATATATAAAATAAAAGTTAAATTATTTTCTTGATTTGGCATTGGTTTCAAGATACTTGAAATACTCTATGCGTTTTTGGAAGGTTATGGTGGATCCAGATGCTCCAACCCCGAGCAACCCAAACCTGAGGGAGTATCTGCACTGGTAAGGTTATGGTCCATTTTTTAGTTTTTTAGTTTTTGAATTTTTCTATTCTTTTTGTTGATAATAATGTTAAAAGTGAAAAATATTCGCGCTTCCGTTTCAATTTACGTGTTGGTATATAATTTGTCACCAAATTTAAGAATAAAAGAAAGATTTTTGAAATTTGTGATCTAAAATAAGTCATAGGATTTTTGCGGCTATAAATTATCACAGAATAAAATAAAAAGTTTAAAATTAAACTATTATTAAATATTAAAATATAATTAAAAAAAATCAACTCGTTTAGGACTAAGACATAATAGTAATAGTAGTAGTAGTTGTTGTTATATTAAATATAAAAAAATATTATTCTTTTTTGTGTGGACTATAAAAAGGAAAGAATATCAAGAAAATAATATTCTTAGTTTTGGCATGAATCACACTTTAAATTAGATGTACTCCACTGATCTTTGTACTCCAAACTTTTACAGTTGTAATTCGTTATTCACGTTGAACCTATATGAGCTGACTGTGTCATTACCCAATCCTATCCTAAGTTCACTCGGAGCAAGTGCACATATAGCTATTCGGGAATACTATTTAGAGATTAGTTATTATTTATTTTGTTATGAAATTTAAACTTAAAATCTTAACTCGAGGATATTTTTGTCTTGAAAATTTATGCAAAAAAACTAAAATTCAGGACGCACTGGCTAATTCTTAAATAACAGCCCTCTAAAGTGACTAACTTATGTCATTTCTACCAGTTCACTTGGGTTAAGATGAGCTGGATCAAGATATGCTCAACAATGGGATTTAGGGAATCGTTTGTGATTCGATCTTTCTCGATTTTTGTTTAAGAGGAAATAATATGGAGTATCAATTAAGTGGATTTTTAAATATTTAAACTAAATCAAATTAAATATAATAGTATAATTTATCGGTTTGAATAGATTGGCAGCCTTTTGATTTCTATGTAATGCTTTTGAACACTAAAATTAGTTTAAGATCAAGCGTAGTGTGTATTATTACATGCAAACCTTCAAAACAAATGTATTAATTACAAAATTTTTGGCTGAGTTTGGTATCCAATAGCATCAGTTGTAAAAATTTTGAACTTTTTATATATGATTTAGTGCTTCATTTTAAAGATTATAGGTCTTATTAATTATCTGTGAAAAAAGAAAAAGAAAAGCACTAATCATGACTTTGGTTTATTAATTTTGCTAGGCTGGTCACAGATATCCCAGCAACCACAGGAGCAAACTTTGGTAAGTTTACATGCAAAATTTGTTAAAATTTACCTACACTCAATTAATAAGTAAATGACATGAAGCGGATGCATCGACTAATTTCTAAATTTTGTAATTTAGGCAATGAAATTGTACGTTACGAGAGTCCACGACCTTCATTGGGAATTCATCGCTATATTTTCGTGCTGTTTCGGCAATTGAATCGACAAGTTGTGAATGCTCCTGATATAATTGATTCTCGTCAGAATTTCAACACAAGAGACTTTGCGAGGTTTCACAATCTCAATTCGCCTGTTGCTGCTGCTTACTTCAATTGCAATAGGGAAGGTGGTACCGGTGGCCGTCGCCTATAAATAAGTTTAAGTTATATACACCGTCAGTGTAAGAATTCTTTATACTGTCGGGTCACATGTGCTTGTTGTAGCAGGTAATCTATCTTATTTTAAAGATTACAAATTTCATATTTTAAGGAGGTATACCTGCATAGTAGATATCCTTTGGGTGATGTAGTAGTGTAAACAATAGCTTACACTCACGGAATATATAATTTAAACTCATTAAGAAATAATATGTCTCCTCAAAATTTTACTGAATTTTTAACTTATACATGGATGTCATTACTTGTTACAGAGTTACATGTAAAAGTATTGATGCTCATATTTATTTTTAATTAAAGGGGTATCCAATTATAGAACTATACTTCAATTATATAATTTGACGCTCAACTAACCACAAATAATAAAAAACACCAAATTTGCCAACTCATTCCTCGTGTACGATCACTTATCTCTTTACTTGTTACTTTTATTTTTCCCCATTTATAATTATAAGGTATTCGAAATTAACGGACCGAATTTATTTAGATTCAGGTCGTTCAATTAAAGAGGAAGCGCTCTTATTAAGGATTTCTTCATAACCCAATAACCTCGAAAATCAAGCGATTACCTTTATATATAGACATCAAATGTTTGGATGGTCCTCTTAGACTAACCATCGATCTAAGCATGAAAGGTCTAGGCATCTGCTACCCAGAGCCTTCTCTGTAGGCTCTGTCACAAGGTTGAATTGAACAGTAGATTTCTGTCTGATACCATGAATGATGATATTCTATGTAGGTACGCTATCTCATTATATATATATTCCATAGTGCCCCAAATAGCGTCATGTTGCATGCGTTGATGCCTTCCAAGACGCGAAACGAAAACCTTAAGTTTAGGGTGAAAAGATCACATCCATCCAACACACCGCTTTTGATTCTTGTCCTCTGGGTTTTCGAAATACCAGCAAATTAATAATACCGTGGTCCAGACGAAATCCTAGTGTTGCACATTTTCTTCTTTCTTTGTTATAGCTAAGATTCACGTGGCAACGGATCATTTTAATTATAAAGTGCTCTATTCAATTTTGCTAATTTTTTAGAATCTTAATGTAACTAAATTTAAAGAAAATGGTACAAAATAACTAGTTATATACGAAAGAAAATGACTATATAAACATCTCTTGTGTTTTAAATTGCTGATCTCTTACGTCTTAACATAAACATGTCTAGTACTATAGTGAAATATTGGAATAACTAAAAGAACATGTAATGAGTCACAGAGCTCAGGGGACGGATGTACAATAAAGCTAGTAATTAGTTCAGCCAAATTCGATAATTTTGATTTATATACTAGATTCAGCTAGTAATGAGTCAGTAGTTTTGATTCATATATAATATATATATATATATATTTAAATATTTATTAAATATATATAAATATTAAATTTTCAATCCAATAATTCAAATGATCAACAAGTTCAGTATCCATCTTTTAATCGATAATATAAGACTTTCCCTCTTAATAACAAGGTAAACCTCTTAGGTTTCACTGCCAAAAGGTGCAGGATAGTAAAATTCTTTTTCTTAATTAAAGGTCTCGAATTTGACCCTTAAAAATAAAATCTCCCTTAATAGTGAATGCTAAAACCCACTTAATCCGAAGTTAATTCGAGTAGTGGGTTTCTAATATATATTGCTATTAAATAGTAATAGAATTGAGCTCATAGGTTTTCAAACACTACGAAAATAAGAAACCAAACATCAGCTAGTTTTTTTTTGTTGGGTTTCCCATTCGATGTCCGGTACTCACATTGAGGCCCAACTAAATTCAAATTCGCGAACATCAGCGAGCAACTAGTTGTAATATTATTTAACTTTAAAAATCTTTCTTGGTAAGCATGGAGATCCATTTGTTATCGTTGGACGTATGACAGAGTCCAGTTGACATAATAAAGAATAAATTAAATACAACTAGGTCCTTGTCCTGTCTTATCGAAAGGAAGCCTCGGAACTATGATAAAATTGTCTTCGTGTGACTTATATGTCCCGGGTCGGAGCCGTAAAAGCATGCACTAATATTTGTATTAAGGTAGACTGTCTATTTCACACCCCTTGAGATACAGCCTTTCTTCGGACCCTGTGTGAATACAGGATGCCTTGTGCATCGGGCCAGGGGCAGATCCAGCTTTAAGTTTATGGGTTCCCTTGAATTCAGTAGCTTTTGCTCAAACCCTGTATTTGTATTAAGAAATTCACTAAAAATCTATAAAAATCTGATTGGGAACCTATAACTCGAGATGGTTGTAGAAATCCATAAATTTTAAATCTTGAATCCGCAGGACTGTCATTTTTTGTCTTGTCCTATCATTTTTGCATATATAAACTTTCTTCTCCACATACACTCTTCTATATTATTGTGTATAGCATATCAAGTCGAAACTTTATGCAAATTACCAAAAATGAGTGACCAATCAAAACCATTACTAAAGCCAAAAAAAGCAACAACACATTATGAAACAATAGAAAGGTGCAGAAGAGAATTTGGATGGGCACAATTCTTACAATCTATTCTCATATCTCTATCATGGGTTTTCGATGCTCAACAAACATTCACTAGTGTATTTACCGACACGTCGGCCAATTTCCGAATGGTCGTTAATAGGTGTGAGTTCAATTTTTACTGGCCTCCCGGCGTCTTCATTTTTCGTATGTTGTCTTATCGGAGGTTTCCTTCTTTCCACCTTAGCTGACACAAAACTTGGTCGAAAAAACATGTTGGTTTTATCATATTTTATTATGTCTGTTACCGGAGCTATAACATCAATTTCTACAAATATTTGGATGTTGGTTTCTCATTCATGTGGTCTACATTTATTTAAAGTAAGTTGAAAGGGAGCCTTGAAGCAACGATAAAGTTGTCTTCGTGTGATCTATAGCTTACGGGTTCGAGCTGTGGAAGTAGCCGCTAATGCTTGCATTAGGATAAACTGCTGCAGCCCTTTCCCGACCATGCGTGAACGCGGGATGCCTTGTGCATCGGATTGTTCTTTTCAATTTAATTTTCGTATTATTTTCTTCTTTAATGAAAAGAAATGAGGTTACATTATTTTTGTTTTTGTTTTTTTGAAAATTATATCTTAAAGTAAAGATAACTTATATATGTTGCACATAATGTCCATTAGTTTCTTACATTTTTCTCATGAGACGCAATTCTGCCGAGAAAAGGTGTCTAGCTATTTGGTCACTAGTATAGTTAAGTTGTCTTTAAAAAATGATGATGCCAATTTTGAGTGTCCATCTATGTATTTCGCCTTAAAAAAAAACTTTGGTAGGTTGCTATGATAATCAATTTTATAAGACTACAATCTAAAGTGAGAAGAGGAGTTTTGAAGCAATGGTAAAGTTGTCTTCGTGCAACTCAATAGATCACGAGTTCGAATAGTGGAAGAAGTCACTAGTGCTTGCATTAAGATAGGCTGTCTACATCACACCCTTTGGGGTACGACCATCTCTCGGATCTTGCATGAACACGGAATACCTTGTAAACCGAGCTGTCTTTAAAATAAAGAAAAAAAATAATCTAAAATGAGTTGCTAAAGCGTAGAATTACCTTTATGTGTACACGGAGTAAACAAGTCCAAATCTCTGATTTATTCAGCATTTTTTATTTGCAAGTTATTTTATTCATAAAGCATGTCTGATTTGTGTAAATATCTACTCAGCTATCAAGATGTTGGTAGAAAAGAATTGGGCTTTCAAGAGACTAATATCAGTTATGCTTATTGGTTTTGGTGTTGGATTGGTTTACTAACAAATGTGGGATTTTTCGATGCGAATTCAAAGTTAATCGAGCCCAATAAAAATATCAACACCAGGTGAAAAGTGAAAAAAAGTTATTGTAGTAAACACTTGTCAATAAAAGATTATATCATCTCAGAAAATGACACTGTTGTTTTTTGGCAAACTAACAAGAAAAAAAACCACTTTTGGGATTTGCTCTATTAAGTGGAATTTGTAGCATAGGTTGTGCAATAGTTAAAAGATGATTCTTTAAAAGAATTACAAATAGGGTGTGAATTGGTTTCTTTTTTAGTGCATGTACATCTTTTAATGTGATGATCCAATCGGTCATTTTGAGCTTTACTGTGTCGTTCGGCGGTTTGAGGCCATGAGCAGCTTCACTTAAGGTATTATGACTTGTACGCGTGGTCGGTATTGAATTTCGGAAAGTTCGGAGTTGATTTGAAAAAAAAAAATCTCATTTCGGAAGCTTTAAGTTGGAAGAATTGACTAAGATTGGATTTTTGAGTAAACGACCTCGGAATCGGGATTTGAAGGTTCCAACAGGTTCATATGATGATTTTGGACTTGGGCGTATGCCCGGATCGGGTTTTGGATGACCCGAGAACATTTCGGCGCCTATTATGTAAGTTAGCATTTTGGAAGAACTTCATAATTTTGGGTAGAAGTACATTACAATGTTATCGATGTCCGTTTGGAATTTTGAGTTTGGGAACAGCTACGTAGGGTGATTCTGGTATTGGGGGCGCGTCCGAATTTGAATTTGGAGGTCCGTAGGTCATTTGGCGAAATTTAGAAATTTGAAACTTTTTGAGAAGTTTGACCGGAAGTGGACTTTTGATATCGGGGTCGGATTCGGATTCCGGAAGTTGGAGTAGGTTCGTAATGTCGAATATGACTTGTGTGCAAAATTTGAGGTCAATCGGACGTGATTTGATAAGTTTCGGCATAGAATGTTGAAGTTTGAAGTTCTAAAGTTTATTAAGCTTGAATCAGGTTGCAATTTGTTATTTCGATGTTGTTTGATGTAATTTCAAGGCTTGACTAAGTTCGTAATGTGTTTTGGAACTGGATGGTGTAATTTACGGGGTCCCGGGGGCCTCGAGTGGATTCCGGGTGGTTAATGGATCGAATTTGGAATTTGAAGAAGAGTTGAGGCAGCTGATATCTGGTGTACCCACACCTGCGAGGTGTTGGCCGCAGGTGCGGAAGGCGCAGAAGCGACATTGGAGTCGCAGGAGCGGAGCAGGCCGGCCAGGTAAAGGAGTGCAGGTGCGGAGCTTTTGGCCGCATCTGCGCAAGAGAAGAAGCGAAAAGCCTCTCGCAGAAGCGAAAGAAGACGAAGAAGCGGTAGGGTGTCTCGCACCTGCGAAGCCGCAGGTGCAGCTACTGGACCGCAGGTGTGAAGGTCGGGGCTAGGCAGTGTGTTCTTTAAAAACGAGGGTTTGGCTCATTTTCACTTCATTTCCTCCAAGAGAGCCGGTCTTGGAGTGAGTTTGGAGCTTATTCTTCGTCATCAATGACAAGGTAAGTGATTTTCACTCATTTTAAGTTAAATACATGGGTTGTATAAGGATTTAAACACGGAAATTAGTATAAATTATGGAGGTATTGGTAGAAGACCTAGAATTTGGTATTTTGGATTTTGACCAAGAATTTGGGCATGGAATTGAGAATAAATTATATATTTGAGTTCGTAATGTTAATGGTATTTATCTTCGAAAATTTTCGGAATCCGGGCACGTGAGCCCGAGGGTGATTTTTATCGACTTTTAGAACGAAATTGGAATTTGTTATAAATTGGATTATAAGGAGTATTAGAGTATATATTCATGGATTTGCACATTTATTTACCAGTATTGAAGCATTGAGCATCGATTCGAGTTGTTTGAAAGGCTTGTGAGCCGGCTATGGAACTCCAGAGCGAGGTAAGTCTCCTTTCTAACCTTGTAAGAGGGAATCTACCCCATAGGTGAACCAAATTAATACATGCTTCTATTTGTGGGGGAGGGGGGG